>RANY01000096.1:0-58976 GCA_009805235.1 Neurospora pannonica FGSC 7221
CCGGACAGCGAGTTCTGCCGGGCGATCCCGACGGTGCGCAAGGCTAAGCTCCTGCCCGTCGACCAGGCGCTGCTCCCCGCTCCTTCGTACACGCAGCGGGCGCTGAACCACGTGCCGCTGTTCAAGTGGTTTAGCGGAAATATGATCGGGAACGAGGTGCCGAGGACGGAGACGGGCGAGTTTGATTGGGATCGGGCGAGCTTGTACTGGAAGTTGATGTGGTGGTTGGATGCGAAGTTGTGGTTGTTTAGGGGGGAGGTGTTGAGTGCTGATAAGGATGAGTAAGTCGTTAGGCAGGCAGGATGTTGTGCTGGGTGAGAGAGAGGTGGGTGTTGTGAAAAGGAGTGGTGGATGGGTTGGATCATCATATGGACCATGGAAGGGAAGATTGCCGTTGATGGTAAAGCATTGATGGCGGTGGTGGTGGTGGTGGGAATGATACCAAAGTCGAAAGTTGCTATGGACTAAGAGTACGATATTATGCATTGAGAGCTTGTTTAGCTTGTCCTTATAAGACGTTGTTCAAGTCTACCTTCGGTATCGTTCGCCATTTTGCCTACACTCAGTGAACGAAGCACGGCAGAGATCGTAGTAGTGATCCGGTATTGCGTGAAAAAAAAGAAAAAAAAAAGTTTAAATCCTTCACTGTCTCTTAAGTCTCAGGAGGGGAAGAAAACCAAACATGACTTAAAATCTATTGCCTGCCTGCTTTGTGCTCATAACTTGGAAAAAGAAAAGAGATACTCTTATGCAAACAAAAACAAGAAACTACCTAATCAAACTAACAAATACTCCTGGAAGCTATGTAATCGTAACAATCATAAACCAGAAAGGGAAAACTCAAGCGGCCACCAGATCAGTCAGCCAGTTCAGCCATTCCATCAGAAAAAACCGCCCGGTAGGTTCATACTCGTACTTGTACTCCTACCAACAGGAGCACCGCCAGAACTACTCCTTCTGCTGCTCCAACCAGCACTCGCGACACTCGAGTCCCTGGAGTCCCTGGAGTCCCTAGAGTCCCTAGAGTCCATAGAGGCACGTATGGTACTCGGTCTCCTGCTGCTGCTCCTGCTGTTGCTTGCACTGGTCATACTTTTCATACCCTCGCTCATGCTCCTCATACCCGTACCCATGTTCATGCTCATGCTCCTTGTTCTTCCCACAATCTCATCAAGGTCGACAAGGCTCAGGCTCATGCTCGGATCACGGCTGGCGGCCGTTGGACTTGTGGTGGTGGCATCTGTATCCACGCTCCATCTCCTTATCCTTTCACCAGTAGAAGATGGCGTAGAAGGCAAGCAAGCCAGAGCCAGTTCTTCTCCGACCTCATCGTGAACTACCCCTGATGACGGTAGCAACGGCCAATTTCCTTAACTAGCCGTTGCCGTAGCCGTTTGTCTAGGCGGGGTCATGGGTGTTATCGTCGGTGTAATATCATTTTCTTCTTCCTCCTTTTCCCTTTCTTCCTTTTCGCCGCCATTGTTGTCCCCATTCTTTTCGTTACTGCCATGGATAGTATACTCGTCCTGGCTTTGGTACTGGTCGTCATTACTGCTGCCGGTGGCGACATCCATTCTGGAGGCAGACACAAAACTCATCAACCCACCCGCCGATCCCGGTCGCCCGCTATAGCTCCAGCTCCCATCTCGCAACTCGTGCTCCTCTGAGGGAAGGGCGGAGGTGGATGCGGCAGACGAGTGCTGTAGCCGCTGCAGCGAGCTGCTGGTCAGACTCCGGTTGATGCCTAGCGAGATGCTGAGGCGGCCGGAGTAGCTGCTTCGCTTGCTGCTGCTTTGGTTGCTTCGCGGCCGGATTTCGTGCTGCTGCTGTTGCTGGTGCTGCTGTTGTTCCTCGTCAGGCTCGGTGGGCGGGCGGAAGCGGTAGGGGATTTGGTCGCGCCAGGGGGAGACGAGCTCTTCGTCGTCTTCGTCATCGCCGTCGTTGGCGGTGCTGTGGCTACCGGGGAGAGGAAGGGTTAGGGATTGGGCGCCGAGTGGAGAGAAGAGAGCGTCCTGTCCTCCTTCGTCGTTCTGTCGGGGCCCGGCAGTGGGGGATGGAGGGTCGGAGGCGCCGAAGAGGGACTTGGGATTTAGGGCAAGAGGTTGTGGTTGAGGGGAGAAGGGGCGTGGTCCCCGCGGACGGTTGAAACCTTCGGAAGAGAAGACACTTTCCGTGTCCTTGTCTCGTGGGGGTGTGCGAGGAGAGTAGACGATTGTTGATTGGTTGTCGGGGGAGTGAATAGCGCCTGCGAGGCTCTGTTGGGAGTATTGATTAGTCCTGTCCTTCCAGTCTTCAGTGTCTCCTCTCTTTTGATGATGGTAGCCTACCAGTCTTAGGGTATCTTCTCTTCCCCCACCCGTTGTATCGGCGAGAATACTCCTTGGCGGCAGGATGCTGAACAGCTTACTTCCCTCACCGGCGCCGCCGCTCGCTATACCGCCATCGCCGGCACCGCCTGCGACGATGTTGCCTCCTGTCCCGCCAAACCTGCCGTCAGAATGTCCAACGGTCCTGTCTGGGATCACATCCTCGCTGGCGAAGAGATCCTGACCCTGTTCCAGCACATCCTCAAGTCCACCACCTGTCCACCCCTTCCGCGCCATACTCTCGAAAATGTCAATTTCGGCTCGGACGAGCGAACAGCTCGCTTCCACGATACGGGCGCTGGTGTCTTGACTCTCCCTCAAGAGTGTCCTGGAATGCTCGCCATGCAGCGTTGTGAGACCATCCAACTTAGTGGTCAACTCGACGAGATGGCTCCGGAACTTGGCCACGTCCCTCCTGCGCTGCTTATGCAGCTTCATCCCTTCCTTCTCCAACCGTCTGATCTCCTTGGACTGCACGGCCACCGCGCTCGCATAACTTTCCTCTTCATCCTCAACCGCGCCACGCCACTTGTCTAACTCGTGGAGAAGAGGTACCTCGAACGAGCGGTAGACCGTCTCGGACAGAATGTGCTGGTGGTTGGCAACGAGGTGCTGCAAGCCAGCGACGGTGAGCAGGGTGTCGGCCGTGCAGGTGGACTTTGTGGTGCCCTGGGCTGCAGAGGTGAAGCTGTTGTTCATCAACAGCGGGGGAGGACCGCCGCCTTGACCCTGGCCGCCTTGTACCGGACTCCCGCCTCGATTGGACGGGTCGGACACGATCTGTTCGGCGCGGGCTTCTTTTAGACGTGCGCAAGATTCGAGAGCAGAGCCGAAGGCGGAGGCGGCAGTGGAGAGTGAAGTAAGGGCCAGGCGGAAGGCCTTGGCGGAGGAGAGGAGGTCCGCATATGCAGCCTGCGATGCTTCAAGATCGTGCTTGGTAAGGACAGCATGCGCCTGCTTGGGCGGAGGCGGCAGTGGCAGGTTGAACTGCGATAGGTTCGGGTTTGCGGTAGAAGCGTATGAATAGGTTGGGCTCGATGGCACCGGGGGTAGTTGTGAGAGGGTTGGCGACGGAGGTGATTTGGGCGCCATGATTACACCAGCAGAGGTAGATAATGCGCTGCTTGCCTCTATTCCGGTGGCTGGAGCGCTGGAGGTCTGGACTCTGGAGGTGCTGCGGATCTCGAGGGCGTCGGTCGAGATGGGAAAAAAAGGAAGATTTGTTTACTCGAGGTCGCAAAACTCGGGGTCGTGAGACATGGGGAGAAGGCCAACAAAGAGGTCGTAGGTATTAAAAAAAGTAATGGCACGGATTGTAGGAGGTTGGCACTCGGCTCGGATGGTACGATGATGGCAACAGGCTAGCGGATAGGTATCTGGAATCTGGGATTCTGGGTACGAGATGCCCCCGCTGTGAGAGGGGACGGTGGAACCCTTTTGGTGTTTAGGTCGGTTTTAGACTTGTGATCCTCCGGTCCAAGGGCGCCTCTAAATTGTGGGTGACACGCGCTATCCGTAGGTGGTAAGTGGTAGAGGTTGTAGGGAGCCCGTGCTCGCGATGAGGTGCGCAAGGGACAGTGTTTTTTTTGAGGGTGCCGTCAAGGTCCTTGTGGCTCAAAGTTGGCATGTTTTTGAGGCTATTTTATAACCCGTTTCACCAAGAACAAAGAATCGCGATCTCTGATTCAAGACAACCTGAAGCAAGAAAACGAGTGGCAAGTGGCTGCTGTCAATCCTGCCCGATTGTTGGGCAATGCAATGGGATGCTGGGATGAGGTGACAGGACGATGTCCAAATGGCCCGTCGATTTTTCGGGGATTTTGGCAGTGGAGTTTCCAGCGTCGGATGGAGCCACGATTCCTCGAACCCAGCGAACCTTCACAAGGCTTGTGACACTGACGACGGCCAGCATCAGCGGGCCACTGTCACTGGACTCGCAAGCCCATCCCCACTGATAAGATTGACTAACCGTGTTTGGGGAAGATCGCCGTCCAAGCAACTGCTGTGAAACGGGAGCCATCATGTTTCATCATCGCCAACGTCCAGACGAAAACCGCAAGCCTGTGTTTACACGATAATGATGCCCTTGAACGTGAGGTGCATGGACGATTGACGAATGATACCTGATGGGAGTCGTGAGTTCATGATATGTAAACACTCCCAATACCCCCTGAACCTCCTGATGCCCAAAGCATGCATCGAGACAACAATGTCCAACAACACACACAAGCAGGCAAAGGTTTGGATCCAAAATATCTCTTATGTACCCAGGCTGTGTCAGGGTATACTATCCGGCAAAACAACAGGCAAGGCTCTATGTCAAGCAAATCTCGCTAGCATATTCACCATAGAACACTATAACTCAGACTTCTCCTCCGACTTATCAGCCACCTTGGGCAGTCTCTCGGTCAAGAAATCCTCGACCGCATCCAATTCCTCCAAGCAAGCAGAGTGACCCATGCCCCTAGTATTCCCAGGCAGTCAGCATTAGAAACATGTAAAGATCGATCAGGGCGAAAACATCAAGGGTGGCACTTACGGATAGGTCTCGAACTTCACGTTGTAACCCATCTCCTTGAGCAAGTCCCTACTCATCGTGCCCAGCTTATAGTTGACAACCGGATCAGCATCGCCATGGGCCATGAAGATGGGCGTCTCCTTGTTGAACTCGGGCTTGGGCACGAGCTCGGCAAACTTGAGGCTGAGGAGGAGATACGAGGACAAGGCGACAATGCCGGCCAGCTTGGACTTGGCAGTGAGGCCGCTGAACAGGGCCATGGCGCCGCCCTGGCTGAAGCCGCCGATGACGATGCGGTCGGCCGGGATGCCCGAGTCGATCTCCTTCTGGATCAGATCGTGGAAGTAAGCTTGGCTGGTCAGGATGCCGGCCTCGTCCTCGTTGCGGCGGAGGGCCTCGGCGCTGCCATCGATGGCGAACTTTTATAACTGTGGTATTAGACTTGAAACTTCGCGGGGAGGGAGGCAGGCACGCAGAGTAAGCTTACAATGTCATACCAACCAGGCATCTTCATGCCCCAGTTGGCAGTGATGGGAATCGAAGGCGCATGGGGCAGGATGAACTTAACCTCATCAAGACGTTGACGGCGGCGCCATTGCTCGACGGCCGAGGCCCAGCCATGGCCGGTGTCGCCAAGGCCGTGGATGAAGATGACGGTGGCCGTGTGCCGGGCCACAGCCGGGAAGAGGAGAGGAGGACGACGCGCAAGGGAAGCCATTTTTGTGTGATGGTATCAAACTATTGATCTGTATGTGTTGAAAGTCCAAGAAGGTGTTTCCCGGAGCACCGATGGCGTTGTAGTTGACTAGCGCCGTCCGAAGTTCACACGTGGGGCCGATGCGCAACCGGGATCTTTGCAGTTGGAGCGAGCTTCGAGGAACGGGACTCGGGGCCGTTGATGGATGGTGGAAACCCGGCGAAGCGGGGCCTCACAACACGGAGGGTGGGGTAAGCCGGAGAAAGTCTGGTCTCACGTATAACCCTAACCCATGCAAGCACACCAACAAAGTCGGACTTGTCGGCGTTGCAGCGGGGGTTACAACGGAGCAGGGGCCTGTGCATTGCCTTACCAACCGCTGACGAGAGCATTCTTCAGCAACTTTCACCACCTTTTCGGCGCCTGTTTCGGATCACGACCGACAAGCCAACAAGGTCACCGGCACATCATGCCATGGGCTCCGTTGTGTCAATCGCTCGAGTGGAGCCCACCATGAATGGACCACGACGATGATGATGGGGACCGGGGATGCTTAGACATGCTTTGAAATCGAATAAATTCTTATCACTTCTTACAGGACAGAATCCCTTCCCTTGGTCATCAAGGTGTTCACACCCTCTTTTTTCAGCTGTTGAGCCTCACTTTCACTCCTCCCAAACAAATGCCTAATCCGCGGCCACGCAGTCGACCTTTTATGATCGTTCCTGTCCTCGTTGCCGCCCTGGCGATTCTCCTGGCTTCCTCATCAACCGCTCGCGGCCTATTCTCCCGGGTCCGAAGCGCAACATTCAACAAATTCACTACAGCTTTTAACAACGCCCCCAAGGCCAACCTCACCACTACTACTTCACCGCTTCAAGCCGCCGCCACAGCAAACTTGACCTCTTCCAAGATGGGCAGGCCCCCTGTATACTTTTTCTCTCACGGAGGAGTAAGTTCACTCACCTCATATTATCCCACGTAAACCTTTAACTTACACATTCTTCAGCCCGACGTCCAATACAACACCAAACACCCCGTCTACCCGATCCTCCAAGCCATCGGCAAAGAAATCATCCAAAAAGTCAAGCCCAAAGCCGTCGTCGTCTTCTCCGCGCACTGGCAAGCCACCCCCTCCGAGATCCACCTCAACAACGCCGATGGCAAGACAGACCTAATCTACGACTTCTACGGCTTCCCCGACCACTTCTACAAGGCCACCTTCCCGGCGACGGGGTCCCCGCAACTGGCCGCCAAAATCCAGCAGCTTCTGRCCAAAGCCGACATCCGCTCCCAGGGTCTCAAGCGGGGACTCGACCACGGCGTTTTCTCGGGGTTCAACGTCGCTTTTCCACCCAACACCGACCAAGCCATCACCGTCCCGCTTGTGCAAGTCTCGCTGTTCAAGTCCGAAGACCCGGACGCGCACTACCGCCTGGGGCAGGCGGTCGAGGAGCTCCGTGATGAAGGGGTGGTGATTATTTGTACCGGCATGACCGTGCATAACCTGCGGGATATGCAGTTCTCGTGGGGCGATCCCAAGCCGCTCCCTTATTCGGTCAGCTTCGATAATGCGCTGAAGGAGGCCGTGGAGGGTGATGCGGAGGGTAGACTGGAGCGCATGAGGGAGGCGGCTAAGAGGAAGGATGCCAGACAGGCGCACCCGTGGATGGATCACTTGATGCCCATCTATGTGGCGGCGGGCGCGGCGGGGAAGGATAAGGGCGTGCAGACGTGGACGCTGCATGAGGGGAGCTTTGCTTGGGCGCAGTATCGGTTTGGGGATGTGCCTGAGGAGTAAGGGGTTGAAGTGAACGGAGTGGTCACTTGGGGGTTGGAAGAGGCGTTGTTTTGGATAGTAAAGAGAGTCATATCCATGACATAGTCCCAAAGAAAGCTTCTTGGATAACATTGACGATAAATGGTACGCATGAGACAAGCACTGGGCCGTCCACAAGTTGGAACAAGAACGTGACGAAAATGTTACAACTAGCTAGGACCTAGCCTTGGGCCCTCCCATGTCCCTTCCCATCACACACTCCCGATCAAGCACCACCACTCCTCGGAACCACACCATCACCACCACCACCAGCAGCAGCAGCGCAATCAATCTTCGCCAAACTCTCCTTCATCCGCTCAACAAGCCACTCATGCCGCTCACGCGCAGCTCTGCCATCTCCATGGCCACCATGGCCACCATCGCGGATGAGACTACCTCTACCATCAGGCATAATTATCGTCGCCGCCGCCGCCGTAAAATGAACACAGCGCAACCCAGCAATGAAACAGTCCTCACAAGACTGGAAATACCCACCCAAGTTATAACTAAACGATTCGGGACTCTGCGGTGACTGTGAGGGCGTGGGGCTTCTTGAAGAAACTCCTTGAAGCATCAGTTCGGCGCTGTTACTGTTGTTACGCTTTAGCTTGATGCCGCCGTGGGAAGGGAAGGAGTCCCCTCCGTTTTCCCTTGGAGAGTTCCCAGCAGATGCGTGATCTGAAGCTGCGGTCTCGTCGTTACCACTGCAGTCAATATCTCTTGTCAGTCACCTACGCTACAACTCAAAGGTCCCCTTCTTATAGAACATCTAACTGGGTGGTGGGAAAGTTGTGTGTAGTCACTCACTTTCGGTCCCGCATTTCCTCTTCTTCCTCATCATGGCCTTGGTCTCCCGCAAACTCAAGATCCCCATTCGCATGAAGATATCCTTCACCCACCGTACCATCATCTTCGTCATCGTATGGATGGCCGTTGCCCTCCTCTCCTATGCTGATATGATTCTGCGCGATCTCCTCATGATAGGCATGGCTGCGGATGCCAGTGCTCGGCTGGGTTCCGGATGGCCTGACTGTCTCATGCAGTATTGTGAGTATTTGCCATGTGAGAGAACCGGGAGAAAGATGAAGATCCAGCGAGCGTCAGTGTCAAGTTAATAGAGCTTACCATGGTCAATAGCATTGTTGAAGCCCTATTCATGCCTCAGTTAGCAGATGATGGAGAATACAAGGAAGATATGGGATGTATTTGTTGAATGGGGTTATATTAGATATTTATCGGACTCTTCAGATATCTTAAGCGAAGCGGACTTACATCATTGCCCGCTTCGAGCGAGATCGTTGAGACATCATGAATCCACGAGGTTTGGCGCGGATAGGTAGCCATTTCGGTAGCTATTTCCGACCAGCTACTTTGGCCCGACACGGGACAAATCCAGTTGTACACTCAGCTCAAGCGGCTTTGGGCTTTGATTGAGAAGCAGGTAGTGAAAAAGCGTATTCGAAGAAGATGGCAGTGCCAAACGAACGGCTAAAATAACCGCTGGTGTGGCAGAACCATTTGGGTGGCCATGGACATGTTGAGCTACAGAAGATGAAGACGGACAGAAGAGGTGGACTAAGGGTTGGCGAGCCTCATGCTGGAATTTGGGCAGTAACCACCGCTCTCCCTATGCGAATGAGGGCTCCCTGTCTTACAGAGAGAGGGGGGAGCAACAAGCAATGGAACAGGACACAAGAAAGCTCGGCGGCCAGCCGCATAACGATTCGGTATTCAAAGCAAACGACGCAACCAAAAGGCCCGAGCTCATGAACAACAAACAGAGTCAGACATTAAGCAAGAATACGTAGAGTTACTATCATGACAGGTAGAAGGTGAGAGAGATAGAGTATGAAAACTTGATAAGAGAGATATCCACCTCCTCCTTCTTTGTGTGATGGATGCATGCATGGGGACACATGGCCGCCGGCATCTTTTATCGAACCATGTACCCACAATCAAATTCCCTTCTGATTATATGGGAAATGAAACTTGACAACCATTAAAAAGCGTGGTTTGCGTCCCAAAAGGGCGGCCTTGAACCCACGTAAACCTGGTACTAATATGATCCTTGACTATGCACCGCAACGGGACTGAAACGAACCAGTAAGAAAGGAAGAAGAAAAGCAGATGTGATAACGCCCATTGGGAAATGCTATCGAGAGGGAATGCCACTGAAGGAGCCATGCAGCTGCCCGCGGGATCAATATTAGAAAGAGTTAATAGTTTCTGGAACGAAAGGTGGTGAAACCGATAATCCACCGGTGAACAGAAGTTGCAGGTCAAAGGACCTACTTGTCTCTGTTGTGAAGTGGAATAACGAGAGTGACCGAGCCGTTACGCGGGTGTTTCGAGTTGATGTAACGCCAAAGGGGAGGCTTCGGCACCTGCTTCTCAGACTCGTTGTTGATCTTGGACTGGATGGTGATGTTGCCTTTGAGTATTGGTGCCTCAGCAGAGCCGGTATCTGATACCATGCTGGCCACTCGTTGTTTGCAGTCTTCTTCGTACAGCGCCTCCAGGTCTCTCTGGCGTGCCTGGAACTCCATGTCTAGCTGTCGACGGCGCTGTAGCCTGCGGATGTAGAAGCGAGTGACGAAGAAGGATACCAGGATGACACATGAGGCTACAATGATTCCAATCTCAACCGCTCCGAACTTGTATTGAGGCTTGCCGTCGGAACCATTTTGAGATTGGTTGATGGAGTTGTCGTCTTGAGCCATCTCGAGAGCTTCTCTTTGATGCAAGGGGATATGCGTGTGTGATAGTTTCTGGTAAGCAATCATGGTTAGCGCTAATGTGTCTTGCCGTATGCAGAACCCTTTCAAGGGATGCGTGATGGATAGCTACCTCTGCAGACCCTGAGAGCGGGTGATGGCTTTTCGTCCAAGGCGGTGGTTGGCGAAGAGAAAGGGATGCGTAGCTCTTATTTGCAGGGCAACAGTGGGGCGAGACTGAAGTAGAATGTTGAGAAGCTGGGAAAGTGTATCAAAAGTGTATCGGTATGATGGATCACGAAAAGTCGGTTGCTCTTGGGGTGCTCGGCAGCTGAGCGTTGAGAGTTTCAAGCAACTCCACGTTGGTGTTTATGTATTGCGGCGGCCGAGCTTGTGATGACAGGGAACTGGTAGTTGAACATCAGTGTTTCCAGGCCTGAACGAGTTCTAGGTCAGTCTGAGAATATGACCGAAGGGCTGGACACGTCATGGCGAGTATGGGACGGAGAGCCGAGCTGGCGGGTCAGGTCGGCATCTCATCCTTCCAGATTGAGCCCATCTTGCCACCCCCAGATCTGCAAGATTAATGAACTGCACTGCTGGTTGAGTACGGCAGCATTGACCGAGATGCGCCTGGCGGTGGACGGGGCAGACGGCGAAGTGGCTTGACAATGGAAAAACAGGAAACGTATGGAAAGGTAGACGATAGGGCGATGCCATGTCTGTGATTCGAACTTGAGAAGGGGATATTCTTGCATCATACTTGGGGAGAGAGGATTTTCCATCTTCTTTGCACAAGGGAGGGGAGAAAGCAACAACGGTGTTGCTGCCCAGAGAGTGAAGTGGAAGGACGGAGAAATTGAAGTCAGAAAGGAAAGATTTGCCGAGAAAGACAAGATCTTCCGAAGCTCCCATTTGCCTGGCAGGTCGGAGATGGATGGAAAGCGCGACCACCGCCATCACTCGGTCCACCCTCCAAGATCGGAAAGAATGCCCCGGCACCTCACTCGCACTTGGTGAGGGCTCGACGAAAGCTCTTACCTGACGGACTCAATATCGGTTCCCTCCTTTTTGGACATTGTCCAATGATAAGTATATCGGCCTCCTATGACCATCTCTTGAAAACCTCCACTCACCATCCCTTTCACCTTCCACCTCCCATCTCGTCATCGCGCAGTTTTTCGTCATGGTTAAAGAGAAATCACCACGCTAAGAAACCTGAGAAACATCAGTTCTAGGCACGCATGCATTCCTCTTGTTCCATTGGCAACCAACAGTCAGTGTTATCCCGTCCAACCCGCGATGTTGATGCTGATTTTCTGCGTCTTGCGCAAAACCACTAGCCAGGTTTCGAGTGACGACGGAGGCTATCACTGGAGAGAAACAGACCGGAACACCAATTTACGCAGTCAGGGTCATGGCGACTTCTTACTACCAGTCAAAGACATGGCACAGGCCTATGCGCAAGGTCGCTCCTGGTTAGCCATCCCGTCATCCTGTCGATGCGCCCAGACGATATACCATACGTAAGGCCGTGCAACAGCCAAGGAGAATATCGGGCACAACAGGCACAGCACTTGAACAAAAAGACGACCAAACATGCTCGACAAAATCCAGACAAGTTGATACAAAAACTCAAAATCGCGGTTTGCTCGGTTGCTCGGGGCCGCATCCATGGCTAAAGGTGCAGCAGGTGTCAAGCCGACAGACAGCTAGGACGCTTGTCAAGCTCAGCCGCCGTTATTGTTATTGCAAGATCACTCGGACAATCTTGTGTTGTCGTACAAGGTGATACACTCCTCATATTCCGTATGGCATGTTGTGCGACTTAACACAGCAGACCTAACAACAAAAACAAGCAAACGCAAACGCTTCTTGTGCGTCCAGCACTGGCCGAAATACAGACTGTTCCTCCTATCCCGAGACGCAGATTCAGAACACCGGAAGCAACAATTAAATCGCATGCTACTTGACGCCATCGCTTGATCTCTTCCGCCTCTCAGTCCCTTCTCCAGAGGTGCTACCACCTACTTCGAGTCGGGTGTCGCACTAACCAAGCAGCCATTCGCAAACGTCACAGTGAGATTTGTGCGAAGCAGCAGCGGACCCTCGTCATCCCGGGGTTCGATGCTCTTGAAGGCGCGGAAGAACTTGAAGAGGGCATATTCGATCTGGGTGAGCGCAAACTGCTGGCCCAGGCATATGCGCGGGCCTCCGGAAAACGGGATGTACTCCCATCTGTACAACGAGGAGGAGAGCTTTGTTAGCCACAAGATGCCCTGGATCGACTAACAGAAGGAAGGGAAAACAAAGGCACATACCCGACCCGAAGGTTCTCATCCCACCTCTCTGGGCGGAACTCATCGGCATCCTCTCCAAAGATATCCTTACGTCTATGCATACTGTATAGCGACCACCTGACGACTTGGCCCTTGGGCACAAGGATGGGTTGTTTGCCATCCGGACCACCACCTCGAGGTAGGACCGTGTCCTTGACTGGCGCTCTGGAGTTTGTGGATGCGGGAGGGAACAGCCGCAAACCTGGCAGCCGTTGTTAGCAATCAGGTGATCCGTTCATGAGTGCTATATCCCGGGTACGGTACTCACCTTCTTTAATAACCATGTTCAGATACTTCATGTTCTTGAGCTGCTCCCAGGTCGGCATCTCGTCCTGCACGTCAAGGATCTCTTTCCTCAGCTTCTGTACCGCCGCCGGGTTTCGAGCCAGGTAGTAGAAACACGCCGTCATCGCCGCAGCAGTGGTGTCTCTCCCGGCAATAATGACAGACAAGACTTGGTCGATGGCATGCTCCTCGTCGACGCCGGACTTTAGAATCTCATGCAGGAAAACGTAGTTCCTTTCCTTCTTGTCGGTCTTCTCCGCCTGGGACTTCCTTATATAGGTTCGCACATACTCGCGCACTCTCGTCACAGCCGCCTGGAACTCCCCGTTCGGCAACAAAAGGAGAAGCGTCCCCAGTCTAGACTTCTTGGCGGCCTCACGGCTGGTGTACTCGAAATCCTCGAGGAACTGCTTAGCTTCGGGCGAGGGTTCGAGCAACGAGTTGGTGGAGTAGCCCAGCAAGAAATCGGTAGACGAGTCCATGGCCATGGAAAGGAGGAGTTCCTGCATGTCAAAGGTCGATCCATCCTTGGGAATGGCGTTGAGAAAGTTGCCGACGTGTTTGGCAAAGCAGTGAAGGTCGGCGACTTGGTCTCTGACGAACGAAGGTCTGATCATTCCTCGAGCCTCGCGCCTGCAGTAGGAGTTAGTAACTCGTAGCCTTTCACTAAACAACTGAACCAACCCAAAACAAAGAGAAAAAAACATACCACTGAGCCCCATTAGTAGTAAAAACACTCTTCCTCCCCAACACCGGCACAGACGCATGCAATCTCGGTCCATCGAGCGGCCACTCGTCCATCTTGGTGCCCAGAATCAGCTTCACGTTCTCCGGCTCGTTCGTCATCAGCACCCATTTTCCCAGCGTCAAAGTGTAGTGCGTGTTGCCATATCGCCGGAACCGCGAGTCCCATAGCTGCAAAAGTGTGTGCGTGTTGATGGCTCGCAAAGTGTCGCGGAATAGGTCTAATCCCAAGATAGGGTCCTTGTGTGGGTAGACTGCTACCGGGCTGCATCCTAGGGAGCGGGCGCGCACGCGGTGGAGAGTGGTGCGGAGGAGGAGGGAGAGGAGGTAGAGGAGGGGAGTTAGGAGGAGGAGGGTGGTGGGGGTTAGCATTTTGGCGGTTGGTTTTTTGGTGTCGTAGTTGTAGGTATTTGGTAAAATGCCCCGTGGTTTGATGTCGTTTTGGAAGTTGGAGTTGGCGTGATAAAGCCCAAAGTGCCGCTGTCGATTTCAGTTGAGGTTTAACTCTTCTTCGACGAGCTTTTGATATGGGCGAGCATATAGGTAGGCCGGCCTCCAACGGTTTCAAAACAGAGAGGTCTCCCAATACGGTAACCACTCTGTCTTCTCACTCTGGAGGTGATCTGCTTTCTGAGACCAGCCACTTGTATGAAGCAAAGGCTTGCTGAGCGAGTCTGACCCGTGATAATGTTTTATCTTGGCGAAGGTGAAACAGAATAATACCACCAGTCACCCCCGATAGGCAACTCGTTCGGATCGATGTGTTTGAGATGCTTGCTCTCTTAATGGCTTGCTGATGTTCACTGACACCTCTCCCCAGTGTACTCAATCCCAACCACTTTTCCTTTCTTTCCCCGCTCTTGTCGTCTCTGGGTGTTTGTGTCGCGGGTCACGGTGTAGATAGAGGTGGTACAACCTCAAAACACTGACATGTCACTGGCTTGAGCTATCGAAGCGAGTGAGCGCGCGCGGGGCTCGTGAGTGACGAGGAGGTTGACGAGAAAGGAATTGTTTCGTCGAAAGTCGGAACTGCGTAGGTAGTGAAATGTATGTCGGTCGATAGGTATCGCGGATATAAAAAGCATGTGACATGTGCACCGAGCACAAACGCACAACTCGAATGATGAATGTTGCCAAACAATGTGTATGTAACTGCCCTGGCAGGAGTGGCAGGCGGGGGCTTTTGGGGTTTTTATGTGACCCATTCGGCTTTTGCCTGTCGTGAATCGCAAATACCTATTCCCGTCTGGTAGCTCGGCTGTTGCTGTTCACTAATCTCCTTCTTGAATGATCTTCATCCCCCCACAGGAAGTCTAGCATACCTCTATCAAGCATATCTAACCGACTCACCGTTTCGTTCGATTCGGTTTACATAGTAATCCCCATTTCCGATTACGACTGGAACGTGTTAGTTTCTGTTTAACTAGATTTGTGGAAGATCAGCGTCACGACCCCGCGCGGGCTTGCTCGCCCCGACCCGACCCCGCCCCCGACCTCCGACCTCCGACCTCCGACCTCCGACCCGGTCGCATTCATTGTAACTTGAGCCTCGGAAAAATCACCTTCCGTTCTTGTTTTTTTTCTTTCTTTCCCTTTTCGTTTCACTCATTCTTGTGCGCTCGTATCCTCGTTGCAATGTAGCAGTAGCATCTTGCGGTGTCATTTTCGGTGTCATTTTCGGTGTCAATATCGGTGTCCATGTCGAGCGGTGTTATGGGAGAGTGTCCGACGAAACGTGGCATAAATCGATGACGATCGCGCATCGGGGTGGATTAAGAAGCTTTCTTATTTCCAATCCGATTGGCTATAATGCGTGCTAGAACGGTAGCATCATTGATGGGGAATCGGTGGTAGATCGGCTCAAACGGCACATGCGAGATGCATCGCGGACTGCGGAGAGCAAATCCGGGTTTGGCGAGCGATGGAAAGTAAACAAACTTCCGGAATAGGAAAGGCTTCGTAAGGGGGAGCTTGGCCGTCGTCGAAGTGTCACACAGCAATGTGGCTAGAACGTATGTGGCCGATTTTACCGATGAACACCTCCTGCAACATGGTAAACGCAGAGTGAAGATGCAGGGAATACATTAACAAATAACAATCATAAGGTAGGTACAATGCAATGGAAAGGAAATAGGTACATGATTGTTTATCCATCCTCCTAAAAACAACTCTCCAAACAAAAGCCCAAAATGAATGGAGATACCAGACCTTAGCAATGCCATGACATACCAAATAGCTCTTGCTCATCATAACATCACCTAGAACCTTACCTAACAAAACCTTCGATCCACAAGCAAGATGAAATAAAAGGTGTTCTGACTCCTCAATCAACTTCCCCAATAAACACTCTCACTACTCTCCCAAGCAAACCGATTTCCACCACCCCTATTATTTCTCGCCTCCCTCCTCTCCTTATCCGCCTTCCTCCAGTTCTTGATCCTATCACCGACAGCGACGTTACCGTTTCTGTTTCCATTTCTGCTTCCATTGTCATTCCTGGCGGTCACTCCATTTTCCAGTTCTTGATGACGATCTTCCTCCGCTCTGGATCTGTTGTGGTCAACAAGACGCTTGGGATTCGGGGTAAACCCAGTAGCGCTATCAGGTACCAAGCCCGACACACCCCCAGGAAGCGCAGACATCCCCAAGAGTTGCGACACGTGCCGAGCGGGATCAATGCCGTTAGTGTTGTCTAAGTCCCAGTAGTAAGAAGGTTGGGTGCTGGGATGGTTGTGGCGGCGACCTGAGCTGTAAGGGGTTTGATCGATGTGGCTGTGGAAGCGGTGATTGTGGTGATTGTAGTGGTGATGATGGTGAAGAGGGGTATGCGGGACTTGCACATGCGTCTGGCTGCTGTTTTGTGGCTGCCGCTGCTGCTGTTGCTGGTGTTGCAGTTTTTGAAGCACGCTGCGGCGGTGGTTCAGATGGTTCAGGGGGTTGGAAATAATGTTCTTGTTGGCGGGAGGCATCCTATCACCTCCGATGCCACTTCCGTTACTTCCACTTTTGCTTCCGACGCAGGTAGTGGAAGATGAATGACGAGCTGAAGGTTGAGACGGTGGTGGCGGTGGAGGAATACCGTGCCAGCTGTGTCTGTTGTCGGCATATTCGTGGTGAATCTCAATCACCGTGTCTTTCTCCTTGACATCGCCGTAGCCACCATCATAGTACTCACTTTGGAAAGCGCACGTGTCATCGATGTCGAAGCGTGGTCGGTTGCAGTCGTGATGCCCGTTACCTCCATGTCCGCCGCGGCCGTTCTTCCTATTCCCGGGCCGCCAGTGCTTGCCACTGGCGTAGAGAACGTCCGGACGGAGAGTCGTGAGCCTTTGCCATGTCGTTAGGTTACTCTTCTCGTCCAGAACCATCATGACGCATCCGGAGACCAGCCCCAGGATCATAACAGCGGTGATGATCCATGCGCCGACTCGGTCGGCAGTGCTAATCGGCGGATAAGGAACCGCAATGCTAAACGGATCCGTCCTACCAACATCCCCGCCGCCGGCCCCGGGGTCTCCCGCGCTCGTGCCGCCCGTATGGTTAGTAACAGGAGCGGCGACTTGCTGGATCATGTTGGCCAGCACAAGCTCCATCGCGGCCATCTGTTGGCCAACCCCCGTTGTGCCGTCCCACTTGCCATGTTCCGTCCACTTGAGCCCGCACATGCGGCCGTTGCTGCCGCCAACACACGTGGATGTGGCAGCGATGGCGGTGGACTCAAGAAGAGGCTTGATGCGATAATACGTCCATGGAGCCCACTTTGTTGCGGCGGCCATGGCGCGCGAGAGGTAGGCTTTGAAGCTCTGCTGGTCGAGATCGCATAGGTTAACGGGCTCACAGGCGACTTCTGTCATGATATTACGTTGTGGGCCTGTAAAGAAGACACCAAGGCCGCTGATCAGGCCATCGACTCGGCGTCGCCAGACCTCTCGAGTGCTGCCGGTGGTGTAGTTGTACATGGCTGCAGCGCCTAGTAAAAAGGCACCGCTGTTGTACGTCCATTGATAAGGAGTGATTTCGGAGCAATTTCTTGTATGTGCTCCATCGTAAATGTAATAAGTCTGCGTATCCATGAACTTGGACGAGACCATCCAATCCCACGTTTTGTCCGCCCAATCCGCATATGACTGGTTGCCCGTGTACCGAGCGAGGCGGGCGGCAATGTTGAAGAAGCATGCTTGGGAAATGGAGTTCTTGTAGTCGTAGCCCTGGTTCCAGGTGAAGATCTGCCAGCGGAGCCCTCCACCGCACTCCTGGGTGTCCCACCGAGCAGCTTGCGTGTTGAAGACGGCCTGTGCCAGAGCCAGCCATTGCGGCTTGTCGCTCGGTGGATCCTGAAATTTGTACTCGGCTGCTGACATGACCGTCATTCCCCAAAACCCTTGGTCATCGTTACCTTCTGTCATGGTCTGGTTGGGCGGCATGTAGTCGCTGTTTGGGCCAGCCTGGAAAAGCAGTCCCTGCTGGATGAGGTCATTCCATTGTGTATCGCCGGTGTAGTACCAGTAATCGATGAGCGAGCCCATTAGAGCGCCCGCCTCCCACCCTATAGACAGTACATCAAGTCAGTAGATGGCTCTTGGGGAATCAGCTTGTTTCATGATTTACTAACAATAATATGGCTGAGGTAACAGGCCGGGAATACCTCCCGGTTGGTCGCCGGAGTAGAATGACATCATGTCCTGGGCCATGAAGCTGGCGGCATGCTTGAGCGAGTCTTGAAAACGGAATGTTAGCAGCAGTAATGTCGACGAGACATGCAGTGGGGAATGACCTATTGAGCTCAAATCCAGATCGTAGCCTGCAATCACACTGGCTGTCATCAACAGGGCGGTTATCAACCTGGCACACAGGGAACCGGCCTCGGTCCCATGGGCTCTCATGATGGGACCGGTCTATCCAATTCGGTATGTGATGTTGAAGAACAAGATCCAAGGTCAAAAGACTCCAAAAAGTTCCAAAAAACACCAAGACTTGGAATGAACTCTCCTTTAGCAAGACGTGGAGATCGGGGGATGTGAAGAGACTGGACAACCGAGGAGATGAGGAGTGCCCGGATGGGCTTGTGATAAACCGCAGCCAGCTGGGAACTCCAGCATGGTTCTTCCCCATCATGTCATCCTCGAGTAATTCCAGAAGGCAGGGTCCAGGTGTTCGTCAAAGGCATACTACCGTAGCTTCTGAGCGGGTCAGTATTGAGTCCTTACGAGATCAAGAAAGAGCAACTGTTCCAAGGAATCTGGACGGCAGAAAGGACCTTTCGCCAGACGGGAAAGCAAGATGCCGAATATTTGCGAGTATGCCGGGCCACTTGGCCAGCGGGCAGGCAAGCAAAGACCGGCTGGCGACTGACCTGAAGGCAAGTGGCCTCGGAATTGCCATTTTAGCAGTGAATGGAACCCTTGAGCTCTCTTGCCCTGTATGGAAAGGTGGACATCAAGATTGTCCCAAGGATGATTGACGTCTGCATTCGTTAACCCTATTTACAGATGTCTGTGCTCTCTTGATGTCCTGAACTTGGGTACTCCACGTTGAACCTGGAAGTGAAGTGTGTACCGTCCAGGTGTGCCCCGCGTAGGTAGACGGGAAGAAACGCGACGGATAAGGATGGGACAGAGTGCATCTGCAAAAGTGGGAATTCCATACTTGTAAGCAATGAAAGTGGTGCATATTTCAAACTACGTTTGGGCGAATCAAAAATCGGCATCTACTGTGCATGTTGAATATGGCGGACGTCCATTTTATGCAGCAAGTTTGGGATAAAAACGCAGTGTCCGAGGTTTGTTAAGACCTTGCAAGGCAACCGCTGAAAACGCTAACAAATCCGGACAACACCAGGCGACCAAGGTTCACAGTCACTGACGGGCCGCATATCATATTCACTCGAAGCGGGCGGGATTTGAAAAGACGCAAGCTGCTGATTCCAGCAAGACAGTATGCCCATAAAAAATTCATCCAAGTGTTTCTGTTGCTCTTTCCTCCTTTCCTGTTAACCCAAGCAACTCATAGTCGGAAAAGCCCCAACTTTCTCTTCAACCTTCCGATACCACCAAGCATCCATCATCTTGATTATATCCAATCCAAGCTGGCGCTATTAACACTTAGTCATCATTTTCTATCCCAGACAAGATGGGGATCTCCGACATCCTCGACGACATCGACAATGCACCGAGGTTTCGTCCTCTTGTCGACAAGGTCGTAGAGCCTCCTCCCCCTCAAGTCCCAGAAAACAGACCCCGTCTGAACCGTGCTCCCATGCTCGGTTCAGCTGCCCGTGCTCCCATGCTCGGTTCAGCTGCCCGTGCTACCTACGAAATGGCAAAGGGAACGACGACAAGTCGTCTCGAAAGTCGTGGTGCTCCAGGGGCAGGGGGTCCTCAGATTGCTTCTAGCCTCAACTCCGACAAGCAAGCCGTTGCTTCTTCCAGGAACAACGGCGGATCCCCCACACAGCCCACCTCCAGGGCGGGCAGCGGCCCCACTCGCACCCCACGCACCACCAGTGCCCGTGCGGATCCTCTCGCCAAGCCGAACCAAAACCCGGGGTAAGTTCGTTTTCAATTGTCACTTGCTGAGCCGCTGAACCCTATGCACTTTTCAGGCTTCCAGCCGCTGTGATAGGCTGTGATAAGCTGCGAGACAGGCCACTGTCCGATGATCGCCGCTTGGGCAGGCTCCTGCGCCAGCCTTCCGTCACCTCCCTCTCCTTTCACATCATCCGACTTCATCCATTCACTCCCTCCATTGTTCTCGGCCTCCACCTTGCATCGTGCCATTCACGCCTCGCTTCTTTGCCGACTTTTTCGTTTGCCTCGTTGCTTGTTTCTTCCTTCATTGTGTCTGCTAGCCTTCACACCTTCCAGCCTAACTGATCAACCCGCGACCAGTCCTTCCGACCGCAGCTCGCCTACCGGTACTACTGCCCCGGCTACTTCTCAACCGCCTGTCCGCAAGCAACAGACCAAGAAGACTGCAAACCCTTTCCAGCCCAGGAAGCCCACTGGCAGTACTACCAAAAAGTCCACAACTCCATCGTCCTCTCGTGCCGCTGCTCCGTCTACCAAGGCCCAATCCAAGCAGCCGCCCAAGCCCGTCAACGGACCCGTCAACGAACCCGTCAACGGACCCGTCAAAACTTCGAACGACCCCGACGGTACAGATCGCGAATCTCTGTTTGGCGATTCTGTGCTTGGCAGCATTGAACAGCCCCCAAAACCCGCTCGCGTCCGTCGGCAGAAAGGCTCGCAGATCAGTAAAATCATCGGCCAGACGAAACGCGAAGCCACGTTTCGGAAACAAGCACAGGCAAAGCTTCAAGCAGAAGCCGCCAAACCAGCCGCGGAAGAGGCCAAAGAAGCAGAGATCGAGGCCGAGAGACGAGCAGAATCCGCCAAAAGAGCCGAAGCCGCGAGAGAAGCCAGAGAACTCGCCACGAGATCTTTGATCAGCCCATCGCTCACCCCTACTGTCATCCCGGCCGCTTCCAAACAAAAGCCCAAGTCTGAGAAGAACGTGCCCATCGGAGAGGTGAACCTCACCCACGATAACCCACTGTCGACCCTCTTGTCCACCTCAGGCGCCGATATGGACCCACCAAAGCATGGAAACTACCCCATCATTCTTAGTGACGCTTTACTGGGCAAGGCCTCCAAAGAAACAGTCAGCGGCATTCGCTGTAAGTTTCCAATTCCCTTCTTCCCAGCTGCTATCAACCCATCGCTAACCCCAAGAAATATACAGACAACCACAAACCGGCGCTCTCGTCCGACATCGCCCCGAGCCAATCAAGGCTTAAGCGGTCCGCGAAGGATGGCTCGTACAACCTCGGCTTCGATGGTAACGGAGACAAATATCAATACAATGGCGTCCGCACTGCAGCAGACGGTCAATATGTGCTCGTCTTCGACCCAGACCGCAAGGCTTTCGTCCTCCACCAGGTCGATTCAATGTTCAACATGAACATCACCAAAACACCGACCGACACCAATGCCGCGAAGCAGTTCCCTCCTTTGGATGTCAAGGGTACTGTTCTCGACAAACCGGCCCCCAAGCAAAATGTATCAACAGCCGCATCCAAGAACAAGGAGGCACCTGCCAAGAACGCGCCTGCTGGCAAGGGAAGAGGAGGAAAGACGGCCCAGGACAAGCAGAACCCCGCAACGATACCTCACTCCAAGCCTGCCTCGCCGCCGCGTGCAGAGGCAGAAGGACACGCAACCAAGCGCCGCAAGCCGTCACCCGCTGATTCCGAAGACGAGGATGAGGATGACGATGATGGTGGCTTGACGATAGAATACCCCGATGGTCCCCCACCAGAACGGTTCAAGCCAGCAGTCAACAAGTATGCTTCTCCTGCTCTCGCCCTGACCCGTCGCTTTTCCGAATTTGCGGCCGCCTATAACCCTGACGAGGAAGAGGACGTCAATATGGACGCCGAGTTCGAGTCTCGGTTCAACGAAGACGCCGATGGAGAAGGTGGTGGATACGAGGACGACGATGAGGAGGAGGAAGACGAGGACATGGTGGATGCCTTGGCCTTACCCAGCCCTATCAACAAACCCGTGGCAATGACAAGGACCAATAGCTACCACGAGAATCCATTGCCTCCTCCTGACCGCTTCAGTTTCGACGATGGCTCCGACATGGAGGCAGAGTTTGAAAATGTTCAAGAATCGGCGCCGGTCAACAACCACGTTAATGCCGCTGATGGCATTGATGATGCCGAAATTGCTGCCATGGAGGCGGAACTTGCGAAGGAACTGGAGAGTGACGTTAGCGAGGAGGAGTAATCCCGTGCCCGCACATCGGCATTTTGATCATGGGGTATGATCGGTTCAGTATCTTGGACATCGTCGGATGCATGCAATTAGTTTTGGCTTCTGCTTTTTCTTCGGTTCAGGCATCGGAAACGGTTCATACGATACCTACCCTCATGGAGTTGTCAGCATTTTGCAAGGGATGGGCGTTTGGGCAATCATGGAAGCTGGCGTTAGGTTTACAAGCGTTTTAAGCTCGATTTGCGGAGGAATTGGAAACAGGCAGCGAAAGGTCGAACAGAGGAGGTAAACTTGGCGATCAAGTGGCTGTTTTCATGTTTTTGCGGCTACGAGTCAGGCAGATCTATTATATGGAGAGCGATCGGTGGAATACAGGATGGGTTACAGCGCAGATGGGATATCCTTTTGATGATATCCTTAGATAATATCCTTTGATTTAAGGATCAATACAAGCGATTCTTCACATTTCGTCGTGCTCAACTTGTGCATATCTGATCTATTTCTTCACTTCGTGAATGGTTCATTCTCTGTCTTGCAACCGAAGGTCTTGTAAATGATGCCCTTCGAGGTTCACACTGCAGAATCCGGTGATTCAACACGTTCTCCCCACCCCTGAGAGCATTGCCGCTGTACATAGTTCGGCAACAAGTCAAGTGACCCTTCGTAGTCGTAAACATATAAAGAACCAGGCCAGTAGAGTCAAAGCCCGAGTGCTTCCACTTCCCAGCCCGCGACTCTCACCTCCATAACAACCAACTCCAAGGTCAGTGGTACCGAGCGGCTTCGCAGGATACCCTAGCAGCAGCCAGTCAACTGTGACAAATCCCCTCCCATTGTCCATCGAATATGGCAGGAACCCCCTACAAGCAAAATATCTCCAGCACTAATCAATCGTCACTCTCCTCCACAGAACCTGTATCATCAAAAAGGTTGCCTCAAGAACCTGGGCGGCTGTGAACTTTTTGGGGAGCATAGTTCCGAAATATGTTAAGTTGAACGTCAACCTTGTACTCTCGGTCTAGGCTCCGGTCTGAAGCCTGGTACAGGTAGGTGGTGTATGTGTAATATGTGTGTTACAATCTATCGCCATCGCCCATCCGTGAACCCAGTCCGATATGGGGGAGGGTATCGCACCAGGCTATTTTGTAGCTTCCACTCTTCCTTGACCTCCATTCGACACTGGTGAGCTGACAGAATCTCAACTGAGTTGTTGAGTTGTCCACTTCGGAAGCGGTAGGTTACCTGCTCTAGTAAAGACAAAAAAAGACAAAAGAAGAAAAAAAAAAAAAAAAGAAAAGAAAACGAGAGGGCTACCCAGGCTTGGTCGTACCCCAAGCGCCAGAGGTTACGTCTCCCGTCCGGTGCTCGCGACGCTCTCTCACCGGGTTATGCGGGATAACACATCCAGCGTGTCGTGACATGGTCGCAATGATCTCCGCCCCCCGTATCGAGGATTGCCCAAAAGATATAGCTTCGCACCCTTGTTTTCGGATGTTGGGAAAACCTCGACGACGTGAAGTAAAGGCAGAGAAGGGGAAATCAAGACTCAGTCAGACAGCTCCATTGGCTCCTCCTTCGTACCCTTTTGATTCTCTTTCTTCACCTCCTCCTTCCTCACCTCGGCCCTGGAAGAACTCGACCTTGTCCCTGGTGTACTTGGGGCATTTGATGATGCTAATACCAAGGGAGTTGAGCTCGGACTTGAAGTCGAACTGGTAGTGGTGGAACTTGTCGAGCTAGGTGAGCTAAAACGTTCTGTGCGGGGTGGTGGGATTGTAAAGAACAGTCTTCGGCGTACGCCTTGCATGTTGTTTGAGGAGTTGTACAAGGAGTGAGATCGAGAGGAAGAGGCTTTTGAGCCTGAGCCTGGTCCTCGGCTTAGGCCTAGGGGTGAAGGTCCCGGTGGCCTTGGAGATATCAGCATTCCGGGTGTCTGAGAAGAACCCGGTGGTCGGACAGGTAGATAGGGTGAATTTGATGCTGTTGAGAACGGAGTTGAAGGGGAGGACCCTCGTGGTGAGTCCACGGAGGATTCACGAAGGGTGGCTGTGTCCGATCTGTCGTCATCTTGGTCTAATTCCAGACTTGACATGTCCTCGTCCAAGTCGATCACCATCTTTTGTTTCGGCTGACTCGGTGTTATATTCAGCCGTGCCCTTTTTCGACGGTAGGTGCTGACGTCATCGTCGATCAAATCAACGGCCTCCAAGGAACGTCCGGGTCGTTTCCGGCTGCTCAGGAACGTGACCTCAAGGTCGTCCTCCTCCTCGTCATGCCGAATGTTTTCCCGCCTTGATGGTGTTCGAAAGGGCCCCGGTACGACGCGTGCCTGACGAACACGAACCACATTATCATGCTTATCCAACCACTCGACAAGATGCTCGTACAAGAGCTTGACGAACAGCGGCGGAAATGCATTCCCAATCTGTTTTTTGATGTAATTCCCTGCAAACTTGTGGTGCAGTGGAAAGCCTTGTAAGACCGCATACTCCAACGGGGTGAATTGGCGTGAGCCAGACCAGTGATAATTCTCCGCGGCGCCGCAAGTGACTGTGTAGAGCAGGGGTCTGTCCCCATCCCAAGGTGCTTTGGGAATCGCGAATGGTTGTAGGTAGGGTTGATGAAGGTCGTGACGCCTTCTTCCGTCGATCACCGATAGAGCCTGTCGGGCTGTTGTTATAGGCTTGAGCCCGTTATTCCGGGTACGTCTGACTTCCGGGCTGTGTGTGGGTGGTGGGAATGGGGGTAGCTTTTCGCCGGGGCCGGCGCCGATCATTATCAGCCTTCTCCGAGGCTGGGGTAACCCATAGTGGGAGAAGTTGATGACTTTCCATCGTACAGAGTAGCCATGGTCCGTGAATCCCCGTACCAAGCTTTGAAAGAAATTCTCAAACCTTGGGTGTAGGATGCCAAAAGTCTGCTCAACCGTAAAGAGCCGAGGACGGATCTTCTCAATCAAATGAGTGCAAGAAAAGAGGATTGCCAAATTCTTTTCATCATTTTGTCCAGGCCTCGTGTGGGCAGGTGACCAAACTTGACAAGGGGGTGATAGATGTAGGATATCAACGCGATGGCGAATGTCTTTATCGACAATAAAATCATGCATGTCGGTATCGTAAATAGTCGTCCCGCGGAAGTTTGCTTTGAGCGATGCCACCGCGTGCTCCCAATTGTCAACGCAGAACTCCAAATGGACGCCGGAGTCTGTAATGCCGCGGGAGGCCCCGCCAGCACCGGCAAAAGTATCTCCGGAAGTATACTTCTGCTCGGAAGACACATGTGTCGGCCCAGTTTCTGTCATGCCCCTGGTGGGCGAGGTAGGATTGTCAACATTATGAACATGTCTTGGTCGCCGTCCATGTCCATGTCCTTGCTCGGCAGGTGTATACGACCCTCCTTTAACCTTGCCACCTCGCCAACCATTCACCAAAACATCGTCGGAAACTTGGAACTCCTTGTCTGCTTCATCCTCTTCGACCCTAAGAAAAGCCCATTCTCGGGGCTTGCTTTGGTCGGTTTGATGGTATTCGACATATGTGTAGCGGGAGACCAAAATCCCTATGTCCTTTACTTGTTGTCGTTTGGCCCCTTGTGCTATCTCTGCAAAAGTGTCTCGATGTTGCGGGAATGGCGCGTTCGTTACACGGAGTTTCCTTATCGCCAGGACATTCTCGGGTTTGACATCGATGATCGCCTGTTCCCTCCATGGCCGAGGGTCGTGAGTATCTACCAATGCGATCAAGCAGCATTCGTTCAATTGCTTCGGTAGCATTCCATTCATTTCCTTTGCTCTCGTGAGCCCGTGGCCTCTTAGAGTGACAGTATTGGTGTAGGCATGTTGTGCGATGGATATAACACGAAGGAAACTTATGGTGAATTTGCCGATGGGTTGCGGTTCTTTCAGCTCGACCGTCATTCCTGGTCGAAGGATAAAGCCCTGGTCGCGTAGAAGGAACGACGGCAAACTCTCCTCTCCGGGCCTTGATCGAGGGACACCGCTGGGTTCAGAGGGCTCGATATCATCTGTGATATCTATTACCTCGGCAACCTGCCCTTCCACTTCTTCCTCGTCGTGAATTTGTATGACGTCCTGTTCATCGTCAACCACAAAGGGATTTAACTCTCCTCCGAGCCGTAAGTCGGGTTCCCAAATCTCGGCCATTTCGGTGGGCGGCAAAGATCTGAGGAGAAAATGACCGTAGCTTCGTGATCCCGTTCGTTTCGTATGAACTTGGAACTTGGGGGTGAAGGTCGAGATCAGAGTGACAGGTGATATGTAACGATTCGCGAGTTGACTAGGAAGAAAGTTAGAACGTTGCCTGCGGAGAATGATGGGGGATAGCAACAGATATCCTGGAAATACGGAGTGACGGTGAAAGGATAATGGAAGTGAGGACGATGTGAGGATGGAAAAAAAAAGGAGGACGATATATCTCAGGCAAACTCACCGAAGTTGAGAGGGGACCAGACTACCTACTCAAACGTTGAAACGTCAGAACCCGCACGCGGCGAGACAAATATTCGCCTCACTGTACGATTGCGATCTGACTGGAAAGAAGGGTACGCGGTGAACAAGCACTGAGTTTGAAGACGTTGGTGGGGGAGGAGGGAATGTGATACAATAAAATATCCGCGGGAGAGAAGTGCGACCGGCAGCTGCTTTCTCTGAGACCTGGGATGATGTAGGAGGATAACAACAAGAAGGAAGAATCACATGTAGAGGTAGACAACTTGATGGAAGAGTGTGAGCTGTCGTGCTTGGGCAGTATGTTGTTGGAAGGAAGAGATCCAGAAAGAGTCTGAAGATGGCTCAGATTTTATAGACGCCGAGATGGATGATCCATCACGCAAAGAATCCGAGATAAGCACGCAAGTCGCTCCATGAGGCAGGCACTAGACCTTGGGGGAAGGGATGAATCAAAATGCGAGGTTCATTTCCCGTTGCCACAGCAATCATGATCTGACCCGGTGGTTTCACGACTGGGCTGCTTGCAAACAGACCATATCGGATGGAAGGCGCTCGTGCCGAAGAAGTGATGCGATCTATGTTGGCGAGTGAGAGACTAAGCGTTCCGGATAAAATCTACGGTTATCAGAATATCGAAGATGTTTGCCCATTGAAGAACAATAAAAAATCAATGGGATGAGCTCGTTCTTGGTTCATGTCCTGGTGGTGATGGTATCAATCGGGCTGTGATACCAAAGAGCATGATACCTCCGCGGCCGCATCTTTGGAAGGCGCTTGTTGATGAGCCATCATAACCATAGCTGAGCCTGAAGCCGTGATACCACGAATCAAAGGATATCTCTGGTGAAGCATGGACTTCCATGTGTTGAGTGAGTTGTGGAGGTGAATCATCGCTTTCGCTTGGGCCTTTCCTTTCCGTCATGCTGTTGACCCGTGCCTTGGTGACTGAGAGTTGCTTCTGCGCGCTTCTCAGCATGGCTCAGGATTATCGTGGGAATCGATCGAGGCGCATTTCTTTGGGATCGACAGCGACTGGTTTCCTTCACGGGCTTCGAGTCGAGACCGGCAAGAGCCCGATGTCATGATGCTTCAGACGTCAATAAGGGTTAGGGTTATAGCACATCTTAACCATGTCGTAATTCCGTCTCGGAACATCCGGTCCCGGCCCCACTGATATCGTTCCCCACCCTCACGTTCAATTTTCGCAACTTCGGTCGTTCCCGTCGTCGCAATTCTCATTTTCCTCTTCGCACATGGCAAACATTGCGCAACTCTGGAGATGCAAACCGCAACGTGTATCGCGCTGCGAGAGACATGCAGCTGATAACAGCCTTTCTACAATCTGGACATTCGTAGGGTAAGCTACCATTCTCTTTTTCACCATCACCTTCCTTCCTTTCCATGATGTTTTGACAATTATCAAAACCTTGACTGCCTAGCATTCTGCTGCGGAGAAAAATGTTATCTGAATCTTTGAATACTTGATACCTCGATCTATCAGAACTTGCATTGCTGGATTTCTGCTAACATCGTGCGGTATTTAGTTTGTGAAAGTTGGCCAAGAAAGTTGGTGACTGCCCTTGACCATAGCAACAAGCCCCCAGTCGGTGCTTTTTTCCGTCATCAATCACTTAGCTAGCGGTACATTGATCAATCATGAATAAAATGGAATTAGAGATGAACTATTACGATCACAGTGCCGTTCTCGATCCTGCTCAAGACGCATTGTTCATGCACGTTCATCGGAACCTTCGTTTTTGCCACTTTGGGGTAGTTGTCCGCTACTTAAAAGGTGCATCTCTCCGAACGTCTGGCTCTTCACCTCCAAAGCCCATTCTTCCAGCCTGATTTGCGTGCGCGTCCTAGAGCCTGCTCGTTTCTTTTCAAGGGGCCGTTCTTGTTATATCCGCATACAACAATCATTGTTCAGGCTCCTAATTAGCAACCTTGCCCCGATCGCTGCAATGGGAATCCAAACCCGTTCAGCCGCCAAGAGGCTCAAAGTAGACACCGATGAACACATCGTGGTTGCGAATCCCCTCCAGAATCCGGTTATTGCTCCAAATCATGCATCCGTGACTATTGTAGCTTCGATTGAGAGCACGAGAGGGAAACGGAAACGGGGGCATGCCACGCAGGCGCAGCCTCTCCAAGTTAAAGGTTCGTCTATTCTTTTGCTCTCAATTTCAGCCTGCTAACCAGTTGACTACTTAGATGTCTTGTCCCATGGCATTGGTGCTTTGCCAACTCCTGGAACAACTCCAGAGGTACCATATTCGCTGAGCGGTTCTTCCGATACGCCGATGTATTCCACGCAAAGTGTGACCAAACGCCAGACACAGAGTCCGTTCGAGGTTACGAAGACTCGGACAGAGAACGTAGAGACGCAGAACACACCGATCGGTACGGGCCCCCTACAAGTGAACACTCCTGTTGATAGCCCTGTGCATCATACACGGAGTGTGACCAAACGCCAGACCAATATTCATCTCGGAACCATCAAGGCTCGGACGGAAAATTCAAATACGACGGAGACTGTAGAGACGACGAGGGACGCTGCTCCGGGGAAAATTATTGAGGTGATTACTCCCAACAACAACAGAGACGAGGAACGCACTACACGGGATCGACGTGTAACCAGGTCGTCTTCCAAGAAGCCAGACACAGAAACCGACGAAACCTTCCAAAGCGGCAATGGACAGATCATTGTCAAGTCAACCGAGAAGACAACCAAGGTTGCCGCCACAAAAACACCCACCGTTGACCGTGACAGTCCTGACTACAGAATGCCAGTGAAAAGAGGACCGGACAATCCCATGGGGCTCACGCCAGGGTTCTCGCCCTATCCCAATCGTGAGGTTCCCACCTCTGAGGCATGCGAAGATGTGTACCGCATTCTGGCAGCCATGCATGGGAAGGTAGAGCAGCCCAAGAAAACACCCAAGGCGTCTCTGGAGAAAGCCGATTGTGGCGAGGTACCTTGCGTCCTGGACGTCCTCCTCCGGACGCTGATTAGCGGCAACACTCTAATGGCCATGGCAGACCAAGCGATCCGGAACGTAGTTCAAGCGTACGGACTACGAGAACACGGCTCAGGTGCCGGAAGCATCAACTGGGAAAAGGTTGCCAGCGAACCAGAGGAAAAGCTGGCCCAGGTTATCAAACCTTCAGGGAACGGAAACCAGAAAGCCAAGCACATCAAGCTGATCCTCGACATGGTTGCGTTGGAGATGGCGCAGATGGCAAGAGAGAAGAATGGAATGGGCGGCAAGCGAGAAGTCGCCTTCCCAGAAACTCTGTACCTTGACCACATGCACACCCTCACCAAAGACGAGGCCATGGCCAAGCTTGTGCGGTACCCTGGTATTGGCATCAAGAGTGCCGCCTGCGTTGCCCTTTTTTGTCTCCGCACCCCCTGCTTTGCGGTTGACACGCATGTCCACCGGTTCTGCCGCTGGCTCGGTTGGGTGCCGGAGAAAGCAAATCCAGAGGATTGCTTCAGACACTGCGACGTGAAAGTGCCGGACCACCTCAAGTATGGGTTGCACCAGCTGTTTATACGCCATGGGCAGCATTGCTTCAAATGCAGAAAGCAGACGAGGCCGGGAACGAAGGAGTGGAGGGAGGCGCCTGAGTGTCCGTTGGAACACCTGCTGGACCGGGGAAAGTGAGAGGATAGGTATGATTGAGGTGGGAATGGAACGCTAGAAAGAGGTGGTGCGAAGTGGTTAAACTGGTCCTAAGGAAAACGACGTGTATGTGTACAAGCCTGGGAGTGAATGTGTGTCAAACGAGGACCGTATAGTTTCTCATGCCTGCCATAGCTTAGAATCTTTTACTGCCCGCAAGGGATGAAATGCTTTCCAAGCCTCCGAGTTGAAGATCCTCCTCCACAGTTCCATCCGATGTTCACTTCCCCGGAACTACACAGTAGACATGGGATTAACGAAAGTACCTAGCTTGATAATCTCAAGATGTTTTCGTCCTTAACAACGTTGCTAGTAAGTACCCGACTGCGAACCCAAGTAGAAGATCGGGTGATTTAAGAGACGGGAGTTGAGCGCATCCGTACCACAAGGAGCTCTCGCCTGCTGGCAACAGCTGTCCGGCAGCTGTTTCGGCTATTGCCTGCCGCGCGCCCCTGCAACATTTAGCGGCCCCACGCACTTTGGGTCTGACGCGGTTCCTTCCCGTCCACCTGGATTGACGCGCAACGAGGTTTCGTTATTCCTCAGGCACTGGACACTGGCCCTGACAGCCGCAACCCCAACTCCAACCTACATCAGGAGAGCCTTCACCGTTGCTTGGTGAAAGAACGACGGGATTAGACTCCTTCACTGGCTTGAGATTCTCACAAGTTTTGAACATAAAACCGCACGAGCGCGGATTTCCTTTCTATCCAGTTGTCATATTTCCACCAACTCTCGGTCCGTGGGCGCAAAGATACCCGCATCCATCGCCATCGCGGCATTTGCTCTCCAACAAAGCATCACTGCTCGTCCTCACTTGCCTGGAGCATCTTGCGTCAACTATTCTTGTCATTCATTCACCGCAGAAGTTGTTTCTCTAGAACCTCTGTCTCTCTCCTCGACAAAAGCCTTCCGCCGATGCGAAAGCTTCCTTGAGCCATCCCGCTTGCTTTGCGCTGAAGGATGCTTCTTGCGATCATCTAAGCGCCGACCTACTTCACCCTCCCAGCTCCGCCGGCTCCGCCTGCCTCGACAACCACCAGAAGCCGTTACGCTCGCTTTTGACCGCCGAGATGACAGACAAAATGGAATATCCAGAACTTGGGACCACGGACGTCCAGGTGGCCATGATGGAGATGCACCAAGCCTTTGAGGAGTTCCCTCCAGACGCACATCCAATCTGCCCTTTGCTTAGCGACGACGACGATACGGATTACGCGTTCCCAGACCTCCCCGATGCGAACGGAACAACGGTGGCAGAAAAGCAAAAGCGAATTGCTGACGGGTTCGAGAGACGTAGAATCACCTACGGCCTTTCGCTCCTGTTGGTAATGCCAGAGGCTGGTAAATGGATCAACGAATGGAAAGAGCGTGTCAACTCCTTTCTCACAAAATGTGACCAATGTGCCAGGATATGGCATAGGACACGCCAGCATTTCATCAGAGCCATTGATCAGTGCGTATCCGTAACAACCAACTTGATCTGCAGTAGGCCTGGTGACCAAGCTAATCCGATTCTACAGATATACTTCCCGCGACAACGCCGACCTATTGCGGAATCTGCAGAGAAACCTCGAATCTTTCGACCAAGAACGCATAACGTGCGGCCTCAAGAGAGCTAAATTCATTCTCGAGAGGGACGGTCCCATGCCGACTACGAAGCTCGTTAAAATCGAACTTTGGCCGTGTCTCGCCTTGTTCGAATCGCTCTGCTGCATGGCATACTTGAACACCAACAAAGCAAACCTAGAGATATTCAACTACGTATTCGAAAATGTCCAGCCTAAGAAGCCGCTTAAGATGGTGGGAGGCGCTATTCCGACCATGACATACTTCCTTTTCGAAGAATATCCGGTTCACAGGGCGTTTGCAGAGGCACAATGGCAACGGATGCCACCGGAAAGCCTCACCGATGAGGAGTGGGAATGGGCTGTCAGAAGCGGCCTCAAGTCCCATATACTCGGCCATAGGGGGGGAACGCAGCCCCCGGCGAGGCTGGTTCGCTTTTGGAGTGGGTTCCTCCTCATTTTGCGAGCCATGAGCGAAAAGAGCATCCTGGAAAACCTCCGTGGTATGGAAGTACAACCGAATGTCTACTTCCTTGCCCTCGAAAACCTGGGCACCAATAACGTCCCTGCTTTGAGCATGATACTGAAAGCGCTTCGTACGCTAATGGAGCGTTCTTCAAAGGCCTTTTGGGATGCTTATGACCAAGTCACTCCCAGCATGATTGTGGAGGAAATTTTCAAGAGCCCGGCTTTTCGGCCCTTCCTGAACCAGTCCCTTGAGCCGGACATGATGGTTGAGGACCAGGACAACATCGGTCAACAAATACCGGCGTTAGCGCATTGGGTGAGGACCTTTATCCGTTCCCTTCCATTAGCGCGGCGGTCAGACGTTTGCGAATCTCTTCTTCGGCATCTTTTCGAGACTTTGCGAGTCGACCCCGGCGCAGCCCCGGCAGCGAAGGCCACTTGTGTCCTCGCTGGTCTGGTAACCTTGAGAGAATGCTTGGACGGTTACCTCAACCTTCCATCCTTCGATACAGGAACGTCTCTTATCATGGTCAACCAGTTACTCAACAGAGTGATTCAGTACAAGGAAGTCATCATTGATGCGACCAAGCTCAAGGCCGCCGACAAGTACAACGTTGGCCTCTCACAGGCTGCTATAGCTATCATACAGTCTGCCCTGGCATTGGACGCGAAGGCGACGTTTATGGAGTGGGACGCTTTCGTTAAGGAGAAGCCTGTTCAAGATGCCGTAAACAGGGACTCTGGCGCATTGTGGGAGTCATTCCTGGAGCTCATCTGGAACGGACAAACAGATCTTGCCAAGGCCATGTTGAGAGCAACGATGCCTCTCAGGAGTATCGAACGGTTTATCCCTAAGCGGAAAGACCAGCTCAAGAACGAGCACGCAAAGTTCAACAGACGCTTTCAACAGCAAACGGCGGCAATTGGCAAAATGCTAGGCCGCCTGTCTGACTTTAACCCGGCTGATCTTGACAGTCTCTGCTCGGATCCGCAGAGTAACACCATCCAGCCCATCGTGGCGACTCTGATACACGGTGAGGAAGCCATTCGCGAAGCCGGCTTCGAGTTGATCAAAGCCATCACAGGTGAGATTACGCCATCTGAGGCCGTGAATAAGATGCTTGAGGAGTACTTCAGCCAATTCCTGGAGGCCTTCAGTGGCGCCGTAAACCATATCACCAACGCCAAAGACTCCAATAATCCGTGGAGTCACATGCAATACTTGTTGAAATGCTGTGAATTCGTGCTCAATGGCTTAAGTGATCCGTCCGTAGGCCAACTCAGACGCAAGACCCTGACCCCTGCGGAACATGCTGTCGTTAAGGGATGGTGGGAGTGCGAATGGAGAGCCGTCGGCCACTCGTTCGGATCCATGAGACTCTGGCACGTGAAGGTGGACAAGAAGGTCATGGAGGACTTTTGTCGTGATGTGATGGAGCTTGCAGAGAAGCTCCTCGCCCAAGACGGTCTCGTGGCTTCGGCACTTAGCACACCACAAAGCATCTCGGCAACAAACGGGGATGACGGCTCAGAGGGCATGAAGTTGGTTCTGGAGCCGCCGAGAATACACTCGCTTCCCTTGGTGGACATGTTGCAACTCCGCGATAAATATCTTATCGCCGGTATCATCGAGATCACCAAGAAGCTGATCAAGCGTCTGCAAGACAACGGCGTGATGCTTCCGCCGAAAACGGTCGCCTATCTCAACAACATGCTGAAGAAGAGGAAGATGACTGATGGGCGGATTGACTACACCACAAAGACGAATCTTACCAATGAGCAACGGATCGAGCTGCTCAAGGCGCTCGGGGACGATGCTGCCATCGAAGAGCAGTTCGTTGGTGGAAAGCATGTCAAGCAAGAGTTCAAGCCGGTTATGAAACAGGCAAAGCTCGATTTCTCAAAGGCATCACTCAAAGACCACATGGCTTCGCTTACGCCTGCCTTTGATAAGGCCACTGAGAGGCGGAAGAATGCTCTGTTGGAGACGATGAAGGCCGAAGCTCCAGTCAAGGCTCCTCCCAAAATCGACTCAAAGGCTGCCGACAAGATCAAGGAGGCTAGACGGCTTGAAAGAGAAGCAAAGGCTAAACGAGATGCTGAGGCCATCGCGAGGGCAAAGGCTCTGCGTGCGCCACCGAAGCTGGTCCAAGGAGAAGGCTCAGGTCTGGCTGGCGTTGCTGGAGTTCGTGGCAAAGACCACGCCCCAGTGCTCAAGGACGAGATTATGGTTGGATCATCTTCAGAAGACGAAGATGAGTCTGACGATGACGAGCTGATCACACTCCATGCCGCTGGAAAGAAGAATATGACTGAGGCCGAGCGCCGCGCCCATCGGTTGTTGGCCGAGAAGATGCGCGGGCCGGTGAAGAAGGTCAAGATTGAGCGGTCCGCCAAGGATATGCGTGCTCGTCTCATTCCTCCTATGGATGTACTGCATCAGGCTATCTTGGAGTGGGACATCTTCCACGAGGGTAACGATCCGCCAAACGGGTACCGCTGTGATCACGTCTCGGATACATATCAGGACCCGGTCAGCTACAAGCAAACCTTCTTTCCGCTACTCATCAATGAAGCCTGGCGCTCCTTTGTCACGGCCAAGGATGAAACCACTTCCAAGCCTTTCGGCATCAAGGTCCTTAGTCGTATGACAGTTGACAAGTTCATGGAAGTCACGGCGTCCGTCCCAGTCGCGATCAACAAGGACCGTCAACTATCTGAAGGAGACATTGTCATCATCTCCAAGGGCCAGAACCCGCTTCAAGAGCCAGAAGAGCTGCATTGTCTTTCGCGTATCTGGAAGACAACCTACAAGAAAGACAATGTGGAGGTCGTCTACCGCCTGAACGCTAAGGGCAACCAGATCTTGCCTGCCCTACTACCTGGCTCGGAGTTTACCGTCGTCAAGATTACCAACATGACGACCATTGAACGCGAGTATGCCGCCCTGGAAAGTTTGCAATACTACGATCTTATGGACGAGGTTTTGAGGGCCGAGCCGTCTCCTATGCTGTCTTTTGGCGAGGAGAACATCAAGAATACCATGAAAAACTGGAACCTGAACCCAGGCCAGGCGAAGGCGATCCTCAACGCCAAGGAGAATGATGGGTTCACCCTTATCCAAGGTCCTCCGGGTACCGGTAAAACAAAGACCATTGTGGCCATGGTTGGCTGTCTTCTTACCGGAGTGCTCAAAAATCCTACCGCTGGTGTGGCCATTGGGCGTCCAGGACTCGGCGCTGCAAAGAACAATGCTCCACCAAAGAAGCTGCTTGTTTGCGCGCCCAGTAACGCCGCTGTGGACGAATTGGTGTTGCGTCTGAAGAACGGTGTCAAGACACAGAACGGAACAACTCACAAGATTGAGGTGGTCCGTCTCGGTCGCAGTGATGCCATCAACGCCGGAGTCAAGGATGTCACACTTGATGAGCTGGTCAAGGCGAAAATGGATGCTCAGTTGAACAAGGATGAAGGCCCGACTGACCGGGAGAAGCTGCACCAGGAAGCTGGCGAGATCAAGCAGAAAATTGCTGAACTCAGACCTCAACTCGAAGCGGCGCGCACGATTGATGATCGGCAGCTTGTCAACAAGTATCAGCGGGAGTTTGACGAGCTCAAGCGGCGCCAGGCGCACATCGGAGCGCGCATCGATGCGGATAAAGCTAGTGGAAACACCTTCGCTAGAGAGACCGAGATCAAACGCCGCCAGGTCCAGCAGGAGATTCTCGACAAGGCTCAGGTGCTGTGCGCCACTCTCAGCGGTAGTGGTCACGAGATGTTCAAGAACTTGAACGTGGAGTTTGAGACGGTCATCATCGACGAAGCGGCGCAGTGCGTGGAGCTTAGTGCGCTCATTCCCTTGAAGTACGGATGCTCAAAGTGCATTCTTGTCGGTGATCCCAAGCAGTTGCCACCTACCGTTCTCTCGCAGTCTGCTGCGCGGTACGGCTACGACCAGAGTTTGTTCGTCCGCATGCAGAAGAATCACGAGAAGGACGTACATCTCCTCGACACCCAGTATCGTATGCACCCTGAAATCAGCTCCTTCCCCAGAGCCGCTTTCTACGAAGGTCTCCTACAAGACGGCGACAACATGGCCAAGTTGCGCCTCCAGCCCTGGCACCGTAGCACGCTGCTTGGGCCGTATCGCTTCTTCGACGTTCGTGGTTCGCAGGAGCGGGGACCGAAGAACCAATCACTGGTCAACGAGGAAGAACTCAAGGTCGCCATGCAACTTTATCGCCGGTTCAAGACCGATTACAGCGATGTCGACCTGAAGGGCAAGATTGGTATTATCACTCCTTACAAGGCCCAGCTCTACCGGCTGCGGTCGCAGTTTGCCCAGCGCTTCGGTGATGCCATCACGGACGAGATCGAGTTCAACACCACCGATGCCTTCCAGGGCCGCGAGTGCGAGATCATCATCTTCTCGTGCGTTCGTGCCAGTCCCACGGGTGGTATCGGTTTCATGACGGACATCCGTCGTATGAACGTCGGTCTGACGCGTGCACGGTCATCGCTCTGGATCCTTGGCGACTCCCGCGCCCTCATGCAGGGCGAGTTCTGGGCGAAGCTTATTGAGGACTCGAAGCGGCGTGACCGGTATACCACGGGTAACATCATGGGCATGCTGAGCCAGCCGGGCCAACAGCTGTCTGCTGCGGCCTTCCAGGCTTTGGCGATTACTAGCTCTGATAATAGCAGGGAGGGTACGCCAGGAGGTATCAAGCGGGAGGTGGTTGAGTTGAAGGACGAGGATGGCGATGTGAAGATGAACGATAGATCGTCATTTAGGGGATCTTCTCCCCCGGCTGCTGCTGTCGGTGGTAGCAGTGCAATGGGCTCGTCTAGACCTCCTTCCGGACGGAATACTCCAAATCATACCGGGAACGGGTTCGGAAGTTCGCCTGCCCCGCAGCAGCCGCAGCCGCCGCCGTACAGGGAAGGCTTGCCGGTCATTCAGGAGACGACTTCCACGCCGAGGGTGAAGAAGAGGCCGCATGAGGGAGGAGGGGGTGATCAGCCTGGCAAAAAGGTACGTAACATCCAAACAGACAGACAAGCAGCGCAAGTATGACCAGTCCAGATTTACTGACATTTTTCGCGAATCACAGCAACATATCGACCCCATCATCGGCAGAGCTCCCAAGGGACCAAGGGGCTACAACCCCAATACCAATAACCACAACCACCACCATCTCCCGCCAAGGCCACCGCCGCCGGCGCCGAGTGACCCCTCGGCAATGGAAGTCCTTGGACTGGCACCCCCTACCAGAGCACCGGCTGCTCAGCAGCAGCAGTATCATCCCCCGCAGCATCCTCCACAGTATCAACCTCGTCCTCAACAAGGACCTCCGCCTCCGTACCCCGGCCGTCAGCAACAGCAACAACCACCTGCAGGTCCTTCTCGAATTAATCCTCCAACTGGTCCAAGCAGACCGGGTGGTGGTGGCCCAGGTCAGCAGCAGCAGCAGCAACAACAACAACAACAGAGACCGCCGCCGATTGTGAAGAAGAAGGCGCCTGTTGATCCGTTTATCAAGCGGAAGAAGAGGTGATTGGGTCACTCGGATGGTGGTCAGTTCTGACCGGAGGATATACCTCCTAGAAACCCACCTCGGGCTGGGTTGTTGCTTCCGTCATCACGCTTCACAAAATGTGAAGGCTGATTACGTTCCCGGTCTCATGGGTTATCTGGTTGCTTTCGCATTTTCCCAACTTGCCGTATTGTGGCAGATCTTGCTTTGTTTTATCGCCTCTTACGTACCCGTGGGTGTGACCTGATGGCCTTTGGCTGTTTACGCAACCCCCACTCTCTGCAACACCCATGGGTAGACATATTCTGTCATACCTTGCCTACATAGACTAGTACTTGGGCGTTGTTCACTTGCTACTAATAACATACGGTACTTATAATCTGGATGGCTTATCGGTGTTCCGATAGAAGGGCTCAAGGGCACCACTGGGCGCGGGAAATGAATTGTTAGAGTAGAAAAGATTGTAGAGTAGATTTGATGATTGCTTGCTTGTGCCTCGTCTGTGGAATTTTTGATCGGGCTGCATGGGTTTGGTCCGGTCTGGTTCGGTGCGGTACGAACGTATATCACGGTTCCGTTCTTGCACGTTTCCGACGGTGTTTGCCGACCTACCCGTCCTGGTTGTGAGTCGCCAAACTGGGTCTGTCTAGTATCCGGTGTACAGGGCGTAAGTCTGGAGACCTTTTAAGAGAAGAACTGAGAACCGAAAACAGAATACACGACACGGGACGGAGAAAAGTGAATCCTTCCCGTCTAGATGCATTCCAGCTCGGGGTTCGACGAACATGGGCAACAGCGCCCCTCAGAAAACAAAGTCCTGGTTCCCGTATATTACCGTCCACGGCGAGATTCGTTCCCATCTCCCTTCCGCACACAATCCCATCCTCTTACCAGCGTGCCCATTTAACCGCAAACCACACACACTGCTCTACCACCACTGTGCTGCTTCCACTGTCTTCCCATCCACATCCACCTGCGTGCTATCTCTGTGCTATCGCTGTGCAAACCATGCAAAATTCCATGTGCAGACACATTATGTATCTGCAAGGGCTGCCTGGTCCTGTGTGATGTGCCTGGTAGACTCTTGGTCGAGGGTTACCGATTGCATGTTGGCCTTTTCCTTCTTAAGCCTCTCTCACGCTTAAAATACTTCTTCAACACCACAAAGCACCAGTGGTTTAGTGGTAAAATCCATCGTTGCCATCGATGGGCCCCGCGTTCGATTCGCGGCTGGCGCAGTGAATTTTCTTTTTGTTTTTTTTAATCTTTTTCCTCCCCTGTTTTTTTTTGGGGGGTATGAAGTAGTGGGCACTGGGCAGGGGGTCTGTGCTGTGGTTCTGTGGGGGTCAGTTTTGGTGGGAAAGTGGAGAGGTGGGGGAGGTTGCGTGTAAGTGGACATCGATGTCCGTTTTGGGAAATTTGGAAGCTGCTTGCCTGAGGATGGATGGGGGAGGGACACTCGTTGATTGCATGTTCAAATTGCAAGATGAATGGAAAAGGATGGAATGAGGTTATAGAGTGGTGATTGAATCTGCTATGATGAAAATTTTTTCTTGTTTTGTTTCGTTGTACTTTATCAAAACGCAACCACTTATCGAGGAAGGAGCAAGAGGCAAGACTGTCTGCAGGTGAACATGGCATCAACACCAAGACCTAATCACATGACGAGATGCACACGAGAACTTCAATTCTATTGTGAGAAAAGCAATGATCTTTTGTAAAGTCTGTGAAATCCAAACATCGCTATGGTTTTGGTCTCCTCCAAGCCGATATCCAGTACCGGGTTCAGAAAAACAACTTAAGCATCATCATGACCCTCGCTCGTACTTTAGTTCGGCTCGTGCCTTCCCATGTCTATCTGCGCCAATCCATGCAATATCCGTCAAAAAAAAATTCTGTCCTTCCTAGTCCATCATCCACCCATCAATATCCAGCCATGTTTTCGCGATACCAACTCTCAGAGGGGCCCAAATGGCGAACCAGTAAGAGAGCGCATCAAATCCACAAATAATCCCAAGCATCTTTTCCTTCTTGCCCGTGCTCCCCTCCATCAGCACTAACCCTTTCCTCCCATCTAGTACCTCACACGAGGTTGTACATCTCCTCAGTCTTCTGCACCCTGGGGTGCCTAAACCGAGCATGCAGTACCTCAAGCCCAGGGAACATTTCACAGGCAAATCTGTGCAGTCTCGCGCGATCGCATTTCCGGCACACAGGCGCAACCACCTGATTCCACAAAGTGATGGGGTAGATCTTGTCGTTCAAATCAGCATCATCGGAAATGTCAATGCCGACGGGGGGAGTGTTAAGTTTCCCGAACATGTTTTCATGCTGCGTGATGGCGTCGTATAGTTCGTACTCGTCGTCGGTGAGGTCGGCCATCTCGATGTCGGGGGGATAGTCGTCGGCGTCGTCGTCGCTATCATCGTCTTCGTCTTCGTCTTCGGATGACCCGTTGTCGTCATCGTCGTCCTCGGAGGCAACAGCAGCCTCCCACTCTGGCATGGTAGTCGGCACGGCGTTGACAAGCTTCACAAGCTTCTGGCGAGTCTTCTCATCCATTACAGCAGGGTTATGATCAACCCACTCCAAAGCCTCAATCTCCTCCTGTTTTCTCTCTCCGGGGTGCAGCATTTTGGGCACCCATTGTCCGCCGGACTCCGCAACGCCGCCGTCGAGGAGCTCAGAAGAAGGAAGGCTGCAAGCGCCCACCTCGCACCAGCACTTTCTGTGGTGCATGTCGGCACGGCACACCGGGCACTTGTACTCTCGGGTGAGCTTGCGGCGGCCGCAGACGGGGTTGTAGACGGCGTCGTATGGGTTGGGGTCGGGCAGTTGGTCTTCGTACTCGTTGAGGCACGGGATGCAGAACATGTGTCCGCAGGGAAAGAAGGCGGCCTCGAAGCGGACTGAGGTGAGGTTGGTGGCGGGGACGCCGGCGATGTTGAGCTCTTCTTCTTCGCAGAGGGCGCACATGGGGCGCGGGATGATGGTGTTGGGGTCTGTTGACGATTCGGCGCGGGAGAGCAGGTACTCCTTCACCTCGGGCCAGAGAGTGGTCTCCTTGCGGATAGGTTGGTGCAACATCGTGTTTTGGTTGGTCTTGGTTGAGGTGATGGTCGTCAGCAAAAGTTGGTTTGCACGTGGAAATACGGAATGGGAATGGAAAAGTACCTCTGAGGATGATGAAGTCATGATGGAAGTGTCCGACTGGCTGGGAACAGACGCAGCCGTCTCGATATCAGTTTGGGTAGACATCTTTGTCGTTGTTTTTGTTGTTTGAGAGTGTCAGGTCTGCTAGAGAGCGAGATTTGAGTGATGGTGGGTAGTAAGATCTGTTTGGAATTAAACAGAGAAGTTGATGTGAGAGAAGATGGAGGAAAGGAAAACTCGAGTTGGAAGGAGGAGGAAGTACAGTATTTATATCAATACGACCGACGAAAATCGAATGAATGATCACCGGAACCGCCACCACGCAAGGTCCGCTGGATGAACCTTTGCAGAATGGCATCATTTACCAAGTCCGACAGTTGCGCAATCTGGCGGCGTTACGGTACTGTACCAGACGAGAGCAGCTATGGGCATCGAAGATCATGGAAGTGATGCTGCACCTCAACACAAAATTCTTTGGCCATGAGGGCGATATGTATCTCGTCAAGCCCGTGTGGTCCGTTTTGGCGTGCGAAGTTACAGCGTATCGAGATGCAGTGAGAATAGTTCTCGACCACAATTTTGATGCTGCCACCGTACAATCTCAGGAACCAGGCATCCGGAAGGTTGGTATATGCAGAGGTAGGTATGTAGACCGACAAGCACATACTGCGGAATATATGCCCGAACAAAATTTACGCAAGATATTGTATCTCTGCCTCAGCCCCCTCCAAGGTTCATCTACGCAGAGAAATATTTTTCTACAGAGAAGAAAAAAGTTACAGACGTCCATAAAGGGGACAAATCATGCCCACGCCCACGGCATAAAAACGTTACCCATAACTGACCTTCCAGATCCCAATATATCTAGTGTACACGGTATCTGGCTCCGTGGCTCCGGTGAATAAAGTGGGGCATAAATCCGACGCCGCCGATGATGCACGGCTTAGAGTGAGGGGGGCGATGCGGGATAAGCAACGCGGGAGCCGCAAGGGGGCCCGGGGGGCCAGCTCGCCAAGCACGGAGGCGCATCACAGGGTGCTCTGCAGCTTCATCCGCTTATCTTCGTTTCCTCCTAAGATTTCGCTATTCGCACGCCCTGCCACTGTGCCTCGTCAACTTACGCCGCAGGAAATGCATGTAGGAAGGTATCTCCGAAGGGGCAAATGTTGCTCCGCATTGTGTTCTTGGAGCCAACGAAAGGAGGCAAAGAGGCAAAGAGGCTGACTTGACTTTGGTCTGTGGCTTGTGGCTTGCCTACGTCTGCACCCCGTGCCACTCCTGAAGTTCTTGAGAAGCTGGACCTGGCTATACACTGATCCTCCCTGATACTATGATTTGGTTGGCAAGTGTCTGAGCAAAAAAAAAGAGCCAAGCTCTCAAGTCTGATATAGATCCGCTAGCTAACTGCTCATAGCATCCTTTAAATTCTCCTAGTCTCCGTGCCCACAATTCCCGGTTATCGGGATTCCGGGTACTGCAGAACCTGTGACAGCGCGACGTCCGACACCGACAAAGTCCGACTCCGATGAGCCCACCGCTTTTGAACCGCCTCGCCATGTTTTACCAGATCGATGACCGGATGGCGACATTGAAGTTTTAAGTTAGGTGTCCATACCGTGGAAGAGGTATCGGCTGATATCCGCCATAGCAGTTAGGAATTCTCAACGCTTAAGAATGCGCCATCCCAGACGTTTATTGAAAGTTCCCTGTCGACAACCCAATAAGTTCCCCCTACACTGTTGTCCCAGGTGCACCAATCCATGAGGTGGCCCAAGGCTTGGGCAACACTGAGACTGTTCAGATAGAATGATGCATGTTAGTTTTAAAGTTGTCAAACCTGCCTTTTCTTTAATGTTCAGGTGATCAGTGGGCGGGTAGGTGGGTTTAAGCAAGTAAGACAGAGCACGGAGGTATAGGAAGACGGAAACAACACAGAAGAAGGAAGTAGAAGAAGTTACAGTACGCTCAGGGCACGTCCACTGACCACCTCCATGACAGTAAGCGTCTACTGTGAGCTGCCCATGCACACCGATCACATTTCTGAACCCGGGCGGGTCCTGTCGGAGAGTCACTTTTTCCTGGCCCTTCTCTACGAATAGAGCAATGATTGCAACTGCATCGTCAGCCGGAGCGTGCATTTCTGAAGAAAAGCACATGCCTAAGGTCCAGGTCCCCTCCCATTTGGAAACGGCGCTGTGTCGAGAAGCATTATAGGCCTCGAGAGCCTGTTCCGGCGTTAGAGCAACGATGTCTGGGCGGGAAAGATCGTCAACCCATGAGGCGAAGGAGAAGGGCTTTTTGGTTGATTCTTCGGTTGGGACGGCCGTGGTACCGAAAGCAGTCGGGATAAGCAGGAGAAGGGCCGTAAAGGCAGCAGAGAAGGTGTGCTTCATCTCTCAAGTCAGAGTATCTGAGTAGGATTGGCGGTTGGATGATGTGAAGTAGAGATAAGTGAGAAAAGAAATACTGGGAGAAGGGAGCTGGCGGGCTTGCCAGAGAAGTCCAGCTCTATGAAAAGAGAACATAAACATTTGGAACTGGATGCAATGTGAAAGAACTCCATGATGCTTTGAAACCTTGATAATGGTATTACCCTCGTCGTTTGCGATCTTGCAAGAATAGAAGTGTTTCTTTGTCCAGAGACCGTGCTACCAAACACTGGGCTTGCGGGTACGCCAGCCGTGGCATGTGCCTGCGGTACAGGGCACACATAAATCCATGTTTGATGAGCAAGGGATGCTGTGATAATAGGTAAGGAGGGCTGTCGCAATATAGACATAATGGTGAATTTAGATGGTGTTTGTATAAGCTGAACTAGACATTTGACTGATACCTAATCGACCAATTTTCCGTCTGGGTGATGTTCAGCGGCTGGGGAGATCACACATGAAGCTGCTTCCGTCATTCTGCAGGGAGCAGGTAGCACAAGGCTGTCAAACAACCTGAATCCGTCGGTTTACGCCTTCTCAAAATCTTTTGACACTTCATCACGGGCACTAGGGAAGGCACAATCCTTCCGACAACCTGCTTTCTTTGATTGGAAAAAATCACAAGTCCACCCTCCCCTCAGTAACGAATAGTCCGTCAAATGATACACTTCCAATTCTCAACGGCGGATTCCAGATTTACCAAGACCGCTCGTGGGCAAGTGGAACATCTACGACTGTCATTTCTACGATCAAAGGCATTGAAACATAGACGGCATGTCGCGACGCGTCGAGTGCCTCGTTAAACACCCCCGCAGCGGTTCCCACCATCGGCATCTCTCCGGAGGTTGACATACCCACCACAGTCGCTCAGATTGCTTGTCATCATCAAGTTTGACGTCCTTGTTGCGCAAGACATACGATGTGTGCAATGCTGCGATTTTTTCTCTCTTTTCGACCCGCCACGAATACGGCGAGGCCCGCTATGAGCAAAACGTAGGGAAATGTCACCTCTGCCACTCCCCGATTTGAATCCATTAACATACTTGAAGTATTCCAACATAGAAATCACACAAGGAGAAGAGACAGAAAATTTAACAGCCAAAAAGTGAAATCCAACTTTTTCTACCGCTGGGTTGTGAGAATGCCCATCACTCTACGCTTCACATCCGGAACATCATATTTGTTAGCGTGATACCGGACTGCGAACTTCACACAGCCCAACAACCGATGCACCAAAGAACGTCCATTCCAAAACTGTTACGACGCAAACAAAGCCTTTCAACAACCAGAAATTTCTTTCTAGAAACTTGGTTATCATTAAAATACTTCCTATCATGACAAAAGACCGCGCTAACACCCAATGCCCGAAGCCACAACATCCAACCTCGCAACACACCCTACACAGACGAGCACCCACACACAACACCAAAAAAGAGACACACAACCGGGACCTCGAAAACCATGAATTGAGAACTGGGGGGGAAAAATGAAGCGAAGGAGAGAAAAATTACAAAAGGGAAAAGAACATACAACACCAGGGATTCGCTGGTCGTCACCGACCCAACTACTAGTCTGGCCCTCACTGGCTTATCTATGGGAGAGCGGACGGGATCCCGAGTTTTCCAGTGGGTATGGTCGTATGTGCTTGTTCTAGTCCGATCAGGTGCTTATAAGTAAGTGTATTGGATTCCTGCCCGGAGTTCGGTCCTGGTGGTGATTTTGAACTTTTGGGTTATTGCGTGACCACATCTTGAACCCCGTGGTATATTCGAGGTTCCGCTTTTGCCATGGCGTGAAGTGCACATCAATCGGAAAACAGGGGTTTATGTACGTTCAGGGTAGATAGCGGATGGACACATGTTGCGTGTGAGTGATTGCGGTCCATCATGTCCATTCGGCTTAGCCAAGGTGAAGGCAATGGTTAGGTTTAGGATTGCCATGAACATTACACATATTTAACTGGACGACGATATGAGGTTAAGGCTAAGTTATGTACTGAAGCATTGGACGTCTCTTGGTCGATCGCCCAGATCTTGCACTCGAAGTAGTGCTCAATGTGTATGCGCCGCCAAAGGTTATCATACATCCCATGGAGTATATAACATATTATCTCCAGTGTGCTCCAACCTCAAACAGGATAATAAAACATATCTACAAGGACCACCGCATGGATATTCTTTTCGTACCGAGATACAAGTTCCCGTCCTTTAGATGGTTGAGGACAAGGTCAAGAACCTCATTCGGTCAAAGCCTCGCTGGAACTTCCACACCATGGCTACGGGACCTAATCGGGAAAAGCTCAAGTGATAACACTCGAAAACCGTCCCAGGTACAAAAGGCCGAAGTTGCGACCCCATACGGGCCATTCTGTTTCCGATCGTAATTCCCATCCTGATGGACGCCTCAACCCAGACACCAGGCTGCTTAGCTTCGCTTCTCAACCTGTGTCTCACAGTCGAGGCGCGTCTAGTGCAGCAGCCATTCCCTGACGGATATCAAAGTTAATAAACTGCAGCAGCGTCCTGTTGCGCCTGATCAGGACCTCCACAGCATCATCGACCCACAGCCCTAGCTCATCTTGCCCGACAATGTGCTCGGGAATATTGGTCGCGGGCTCCAATCTCCACGGCGCTTCGTGAAACCAGGGTCGAAGGAGGGTCAGCGCAGTTTGCCAGCCTGGAGGAGGAAGCGGGGGTTCTGAGTCGACCAAATTCACAACGTCGCGGATGGTCGCTCGAGGAGGTGGAGGAGGTGGAGGGAAGTCAGGAGCCCATGGGGGGCGATCCAATAAGAGATTGTCCAGAGGATCAATGACTCGGTGTTCAGCTGTACCATCTTCTAGCATTTGCAAGAAGAGTTCGTCTTCATCGTGTGTATGATGTTCTCTGGGGGAGAAATGGTGTTGACGAGGGGTCACTGGAGGAGGGGCCCAGAAAGGACCTTGTGTATCATCGACATCGCGTGGCTCAGGGACGGGACCCCGAGGGAGAATCACAAAGGCACCGTCCCAGAGGAGGTCATCCACCTGAAAGTCTCCACCAATAGGTAGAAGACCAGCTGGGAAGACTGGCGGCTCGCCGTGGCCAGCCTCCCAATGAAACCAAGCCGGAGGTCGACGTGGGCCAAAGAAGATCGCTTCATCGTCTTCTTCTTCCACCAACTCACTCTCTTCAAGGATGTCGATCCACAAGTCCCACATTATTTCAGAAAACTCTTCCTCGAAATCATTGTCGCGAGCTCCTTCGGGTCCAGGAGGGGGCGGATGAGGATGACCAGTCCTGCGCGTCCATTCATGGGCAACGAACGCCGCCCACATATCTGGAGAGGCGAGGATCATGGCGCTGAAGCTATGGAGGGTGATGTCGTATTCGTTAAGCCCAGCTCCGTTGAGAAGGAGTACCTAAGCCCGCTCTCTCCGTGCTGCCCTCATATCTTGCGCCAACAACCTCAGATCGTGCATGGGGTCGCGACCGTTACCATTACCGTTTGCAACATGATCCGCGATACCGGCAACACCCGCAAACATCCCTTGGTCTACTTCCTGCATCCAAGGAGGGAGAAACATGTCAGGGTGAAGGCGGTTAGGGTTGCGCCCCATTTGCCCCGGGCCTGGTTCATTGGCTCCGGCCCCAAGATGGTGTCGGGCCGCTCTGCCGCGGACGACTCGGAGGCGGTTTCTGAGAAACTGTGGCGGGAATAAACCGTGRTTGGCGGCTTCGAAAAACATCCGGGGGTCGGCGTTCGCGTTCTGGGGGTCTATAAGGTCGACAAAGGGATCCCGCTCCGTACACTCGGGCTTGTGACGACAGTAGAGAAACCCGTGCTCGTTTCGCTGGAACGGGGCGAGGCATATGTAGCACCATTCGTGAGAACAGATACCTGTCAGGAAACACAGTCAATAACCGGTCCTCCGAAGAAATGGGGAGTGGTGAGCATGGCAAATCGAACTTACAGGTTATGTGATTGCAACCAGAAAACTTGTGGACGGCCTTCTTGCACGACGGGCACTTTTTGCTAGACTTGGTGATCTCTGCCTCGGATGCCCTTTCGTCTTTCTTCTTTTGGATGTTACGCTTGTCATACTCCTCGCATGTTTCGCCAGAGTGCCAGGGTACGTCGTGCTTAACGCAATGTGATGTCTTACAGGCCTTGCACTTGAAGCGCACGCATCTGACATCGTCTATCTGGCCGGAGCTACACTTGGCTGATTTGCACCATCGAAAATTGGGAATATTTCCGAGGGCTGCGCGGGTAGCCAGCTCATCATACCGTTTGAAAACGCTTTTCGGTGCGCTTCTCCTGACATCCGCGAACTGAAGAGCTTTGGGACACTCTGGACACTTAATCCGATCCCACATCTTGGTCTCCAGCTCCGAGGCAATCCACTGGCCCAAACAAGCGTTGCAAATCGTTGGCTTGTGATCGCATCCAAATGTAATCTTGTATGCCATGAGGCTCAGATTCTTGCTGTCAAGGCAGACGCTGCAGGTCTCGTCGGGTAGGAGCCAAGCTTCCTCGGTCGAGAAGATTTTGGCTGCCTGGCCAGGAAGTTCGACCTCGTACGTCTTTCCCCAACAAACGCGTGTAGTCTTACTGACACGCGTATCGTTGAGCGTCAAAATGAGCTCTGACCAGTGGGCGTTGAAACCGGTCTTCCCCCGTGAGCGGACATTGCGAAACAGTCGAGTATCAAGGTGATGCTGCCAGCGTCTAATACTCATGCCGTCGTAGAAGTAATGCGACTCGGGATGATAGACGTAGCGCCTTCCGAGGCCATTGATCACAGCATATGCGTTCGTTCGCGCAATGTGATAACTAATCCAACAACAAAGCCAGTGTCGCTTGACTTCAGAGACCACCCAGCTGTCTCCCTGCAATTGCCCAGGTCGTGTTCCGCCTCGAGCCACCAGCAACACCCTGTCCGGATCGGAGATGGACATAAAAGTTGCAATTTTGCGTCTCAACTCGCCTACCGTGGTGCCTGTATCGATTGCCTGAACGAGTTGAGTCGCAAGCTCTGGGGGAATCGGCTGGTTGTTCGCATCCTTGTATTGGCTGAACTTCCACTGGTCAATCTCGGCAGAAGACCTGGACATGCGGTACCAAATCTTGGAAGAGGTGTAAGGGAGCAGCACATCCTCGGGATTGAGTACTTTGCCGTCCACATAAAAAGCGAAGTGAGCAGCCGTGGCGATTGGATGGCCCTTGTCTTGATAACGGCGCCGGATGAGCTGTTCGAGCTTAGCGACTGCAGAACCGGGCCGCAGAGCGAACTTCATGTTCGGTTGTCGATCATCCAAAGGCTTCAGCTCGACGTCCACAGTTGGCGCTGGGGGTGGCGCCCGTCCGCGACGTAGGTGTGAGTGTCGATCAAGATCCGACAGTATGCGATCCCGCTCGGTCTCGATACGGCGCTTATGGCGGGGAGAAAGGCGCAAGCCGAAGAGAGGCAAGAAAAGGCCGGTATGGCGAGAGTCTCTGTTGGCATTGCCGCCTCCTCCGTTGGCATTCGACGTATTGCTATTGTTGATGTTGCTTTCTGGGGTTTTCGAGCCCCGCTTTGAGTCCTTGCTAGGCGCCATAACGAACCACAACTCCTTGCGACGACTGTAAGCAACTTTTTTCCATCACAACTGTCGTGTCGTTTTGAAGCCGGGGTGTCGTTGAGATGCGTGACGTTCTTAGAAGGCGAGGTTATGGTGAGGAATGTAAGCGGCAGCGTGTCTTTGTCAGCCGGAAAAGTATGGTTTCACGAAGAAGACTCGTTCGTGGAGGAAGGTGAGTGAGTGAGCCTGCGCGTCGCAAAGCAAACCCGAGCACTGTCTGGGGCGAGGAGTGAATGGAAGTGAAGGCAAAGTTCAGACGAGGGATCAGAGGGGCGTATGGCACGCATTTTGGACCTCGACCCAACCTGGAACCGTGGACTCGGGATGGAAGACGGCGAAGGTTTAGGAAGTCGGAGGGACGTCGATAGCCGATAGATGCCCGGCACCGCTTGCCAGCCTGAGTGAGTAAAATGCAGGCTTGAGTCGTCGCAAGTGGAAGGCACGCAAAGCAGGGCAGGCACCTCCTTCTCCAAGTGGTCCAAATGATCCAAATGGCAGATGCAAAGTGTGCGACTGATTTCATGAGTGGTTGCCACCAAGGCAGGAGCGACTGGCGACGCACCTTCAGCAACTGCCAACCCACACCACCGCAAATGGAAAGACACCCATATGATCGGCTGGCCAATGAGCATTGCAGGATGCAGATTCCCCTCGAGGCCTTGACGGCGTTGGCCAGTGGCATCACCACAGCCAATCGGTCTACGCCAAACGGCCCTGACCTCAGTGGACGAGAGAAAAGTACGCCCTGATTATCGTTTCCATGCTCGATGGACCATTTTCCATTTCGACAAGTGGACCACGGTTTCTCGAGTCGTCTTGGGCATCCACACTCAGGCGACCGTACGAGCCAGGCACTCACTCGAGATTCGACCATGCGGAACCTAAAGCGAGGGTTGGGTATCTTATCTGACCTTAAGATATTTAAATACTGGGGTTGAACAACCTGAAGCTGTTCCCCGCATTGTATGGCACTTGTCACATATTGATAAGTGAACATCCAGAAGTCATACGGCATCCATCCATGTTCGAGGTAAATTCTTTTGGTACGGCCAGGACAATTGAGAATCCAGGCGCTGATGGTTATTGGTCGCCCTGGCTCCCGAGAGCATCTGCACATGGTTTGCCTGTTATGTACGGTGCCTATCAGTTCGGGATCGGGATGTCAAACTCAGGAACAGGAACCCGAACAGCAACTGCGATTGACGAACCTATGTCCGGTTACCTGCGCAAAACGCTGGTTAGACTAGGAACCGGCAAGTCTGTTGTACTATGGTAGATGTTTGCCTCGCTATTAGACGCTGAGAGCTTTTCTGTCTCAAGAAAATACCATTTGTCGATGTTGACTGATCACCACCAGGATTACCATCCATCCAACTATATACATGGAGCAGACATACGACGATCACCAACTACATTAGCCAAGGTGACAGTCCACATTTGTATGAGCCTTTGCTCGGTCATTTTGTCTATGTTCGGACTTTTTGCTTGTCCATCGTTTCACAAGCAATATCTCATCTAACATCCTGATGTTGCCATTGCTTGTATATACCGCTAACTATACTACTGCTTGACCTTTCCAACCTTCTATATAAAATGTGCTACGCATTATGACGATTGTTGTCGTGGTTGTTATTGTTATTGCCTTTGTTGTATCTTAAGCCATACTCTCTTTCTTGGGTGCTTTGGGTAGGTGGTGTCACGCTTTGTTGGTCGTTCAATTTGTTTCATTCGATGTTGTAAATTCCTCCGATGTTGTTGTAAATTCCGATGTTGTTATAAATCCCCCCGATGTTGTTTCCTCCTCCGCTGAGTCGTCATCTTCGTTGTTGTTGTCTTCGTTGTCGATGAAATTGTAAAAAAAAACCGGGAACCCACCCATATCTTGTGCTTGACCTTGTGGCGTGGGCCCAGGAACGTTGATCTGTGGCATGGGCCCATCATCAACGTTCATCGGATTTATCCATGGCTCATATCGATCACGAGGAAAATCGACAAAATACGAATCAACCAGAATCAGCTTTCCCCCGGGCCTCAACGCCCTCCTAAATTCCATAAGCCAGTGGACATTCCCCCAGAACGTGGGATTCTGTTGCTCCAATCCCTCGATTTCCTCGATGTCCAGCTCTCTCTCTCCCCACCAATACCTCCCTCCAGTTCTCAGGCCGGCAATGACGAGCAATCGCAGGTTCTTTCCTTCGAGCCTTCGAGCCAGCTGTACTACCTCTCTCATCTGGGGCCGCGATCTACCGATGCTGCGTTTTGGAACGTTCCTCAAGTCAAGGTAGAGTGTCTCGAGATTAGTCAAAGCCTGGTAGTCAACGTACAATGGCACCATGTGCTCGAAGTGCAGACGGTCTTGGATCGCTCTTTGATTAGCCGCCACCGTGGCGGATGGTGGGTTTGAGGGAGGAACAATACCGAAACGCTCGAAGTCAACACCGTTTTCCAGATGGAGGTAGGGATTGCTGTTGATCATGAGATGGCGGATACGTCTGTATAGAACCCACGGCTCCTGGTTAGGGGGTTCTGGGGAAAGATGGTTCTTTACCTGGTCAAAGGGTCTGGCTTTGATGGCAGCGGCAGCAGCCGTGGACGCCGGCACACCGGTAGCCGCCAACAAATAACCATCGTTGTCAAACCTCTCCGTGAATCCTTCGATGAAAGGCAAGAGTCCGACCATTTCATCTCCCCAACTGATCGTCCCCTCGATCCCGCTACACGCCCGTCTTCCCAACCCTCTTTGCGTGAATCTCCCGAGCCACTTCGCCGGCCTCTGATTCAAGACGACCAACCTGTCGGGCCTAAGCGCTCTCTCCCTCTTCACCTCCCTCGCCAAAAACCTCCCCTTCCTCGTATTCCTTATACTTGTCAAGTAGGCATTGATCCCCTTAGTCCTCACCTCCTCAACCATCCGGTCCCATGGCTCATCCCTATTTCTTCTCCCTTCTCCTCCGTTTCCACTATAAGCCATCCCCTCCCTAAGCCTCCCAGTCCAAGCCCCTCCCTGTCCCCTTGCCTCCGGATCGAACTTCCCTTCCCAATCCTGATCCCACGCCCCAACGCCCTCCATCAGCACCTCCTTTTCAAACGCAACGCATCCGCACTCTTCACAGTGTCTGTTGTCCCATCCATGTGCCCCTTCCACAAAGAGTGGACATTGCACTTTTCTCATCGAGTGTCCCGCAAAATAACTCTTCAGCTCCCCATAAAACTGCTCTTCTCCCTGCCCCGCCTGCACTCCCAGTGTTTGTGAGCTCGGCGTGTACACGTCCACTCTTAGCTTCCTCAAGATTTCGTCGAGTTGGGGCTTTTCTCGCTGTCGATTGCAGACCTCCCAGTTTGAGCAGAACAGCTTGAAAGCGCAGACATTGTCGTGCGTGGTCAGGGCGGCGAGCACAAGCTGCGTCTTGATCTCCTCCGGGATTCCGGTGGGTGACCTGGGGGCTGGGGCTGGGGCAGGGGGAGGAGGAGGAGGAGCTGCTGGTGCTAATCGTTGTCTCTGGGCGGCTGGTTGGCCGGGGGCCGCTCCGTTTGCTGCTCTTTTAGGTGGCATTTTTGTTGTGAGTATATATTAGCCGTTATGGCACTTGTCAAGGTATGTGACTTGTTGAAGCATCGAAACAAGAAAGACAAAACAACAAGCAGGTATGAACAGACATGCTATGTCGGCAATCGGATTGTTTAAAAGCAATCGGCATCTCTGCTAAGTACGGTAGTACGGTCCTGTCCAAAGAGTCCTATCAGCAACAATCCAAGGCAGACAAGGGGCTGTGTCAACAATCAGTTACCGACAAAGCGGGCCAGAAAATAGAAATTCTATTTTCACAATCGCATTGTTTCAAAGCAATCCCAATCTCTGCTAAGCATGGTCCTGTCCAAAGAGTTCTATCAGCAAAAACTCAAAGCAGACAAAGGGCTGTATAAACAACCAGTTGCCGACAAAGCGAGCCAAAGAGAACCGACTTACTTATTTATATCCCATTTCCTCAGCTTTCAAGGCACGGCACTCACAGTGAGGTTCAAACAAAGGATAGAGGGTCACAACTATGAATTAAGATAAAGGGTATTTGACTGTCTCTCATCCTCAAACCAAACGGGCACCAAACCACGCGTGTACAAGACCCCTCATGTACTTTCCTGCCAGCGAAATTATGCGTTAAATTGCCCATTTCTGCTCTGTCAACCACACCTGACCTCCTCTCATCAAGCGATCTGCGTACGTATTAATGCTTCCCTTCAACTTGTTGCCTTGTGTCCAAGGTGGATGCTGCCGCCGCGATGTATGCCTGATCATCTGGTCGGTCCCCGGCCGGACCAAATAAGCCTTCCTAGAGGGTCCTTCTGGGTGGATACAAAGAACTGAAAATAACCGTCAACGCCGTCGCATCTAAAGCAAACCTAGAAGTAAACTTTTGGAAAGCAACGACGTACTAAACGTCCGTCATTCCTTCATAAGCTGCACCGCTTAGAGAAGGGCAGCGGCGAAGACACCGGCAGCGACAGCAGCAACACCGTTGCCGAGGAAGGCAGCAGCGTTGGTGGGAGCAGCAAAGCTGCTGGCAGAGGTCGAGGAAGCGGCGGCAGCGGAAGTCTCGGCGGCAGCGTCCTTGGTCTCGGTGGGCTTGGCAGCGGAAGTGGTGGCAGTGGCGGCGGACGAGGTGGTCTTGATCTCGGCCTTGTTGGGGTCCTGGGTACCGCACTTGTCAAAGATGTCCTCCTTGCACTTGTCCTGGCCCATGGCATCGTTTGCGTGGTTGTTGATGCAGGTAGAGTAGGCGGTCTGGCACATGAACTGTAGGACGCCGCGTTAGAAACCTTGCTTCAAGAACAAAAATCGGGGGACACCTACGGTAGGAACAGTCTGAGTGTAGTCCTCAAGAGCCGGGGAATCGCCAGAGCTGCAAGTGCAGTCGTACTTCAGCGTCGTCTGTAAAGAGGGAACCTGTGGTCAGTAATGCTTCCTTAAGCGGTACTCCAGGTGGTGAAAACATACGGGGTCGCAGGCGTTGCTGTTGACAGACATGTTGCAAAGAATCTTGCAGGTGTTGTACTGGGCAACACACCACTGGTCTGATGACAGGACGGCGTTAGTATCTCAAAGTGACACGACTTTTGGGAACTGTGTTACATACTCCTCTTGTTCACGTCAACAGAGTCGACGGGGACGGTGAGGTTGCTGTTGGACGACTGGGCGGCGACGGCAGCGGTGAGCGCGGAGAGCGCGACGAAGATGATGTTCTGACGCATGGTGACTGGTGGTGGGAGGTGAATGTGTGATGAGTTGAGGTTATTGTGATGGTGGTGTGAAGTAGATACTATTATGTATCGATGTCGGAAAACCCGGACGGGATATTGCTTGGATTAGTTATTAAAATCTGAGAGATGGGTGAAGGCGGGGAATATGTGGCGTTCGCAGAACAAGCAGACGGAAGAACTAAGAAGAGACGAGAGGGAGGAGAGATAAGAAGGGAGAGGCGAGTTTTAATTGCAACAGGAATGGAAGGCCGGCAGCGGTCGGTGTCGACAAGAACTTGAAATGAAACGATTCTGGGACGGGAAGGCACCCCCGGTTTTTGAAAGAAGCCCAAAACGGGGAAGGCACGCAGGACGAGTGTTTGATTGCTCCTGCTGCTGCGAGTTTTTTGGAGCTCGGCCTTGTTTCCACCTGCTGCGTCCGGGTCACGGTTGCACACCGTCAACGTTGTAGCCTGGGTACCTGTACATACCTGTACAAATCGGGGACACAGAGTCATAGATCCCGGCTCCCGGCACGCGTTCACGGCCTGAGCTACATGGCCAGAGGTGTAAATTCAGAGGCGGGAAGTGGGCGACACAGGCGACCGGCATAGAGCGCGAACTCACGATGGGCGACTAACACCGACTGCGCTCCGCTGCAAAAACGGGACAAAACGCCTGCAAATCCGCTGCAACGCTGGCTTGGCAATCCTTGGACAGTGGGCAGAGTTGTGGCTGGTGCGACGGGACTGCCGGACTGGACGAGAGTGCTGAACCCAAGACCGCTCAAGACCGCCCAAGACCTGAGCACGTTCTCGGCGGTGGGGCAAGACACTTTTCACGATCCATCGGCGACTCCCAAAGACTCTAGATGCGATGGAGAGGCGGCCATCAGGAACCCGATTTGCACCGACGCTAGCATGCAGCTAGTTAAATGAGCCCACTCCCGGGCATGCAAAACAACATTGTTCCTGAATCCTCGATCCTGTCTCCTTAGCCCGTCTTTCACGGTCACGCGGCTGCTCGATTCGACATGGCTCCGATGGGTGAAACGGCTTCTGGTTGCGATGGCAGCGTCATCGTCACATTTCTTCTTAAAGAAAAATCTGGGAGAACTTGTATCACGCCCATGCTCCTTGGCCTCCTTGGCCTCCTTGGCCTTTTCAAGCCACACAGGCCCCCTCCACGCTCCACTGCCAGGGCGTTCGACTGGGCGGTCACATCACAGTGCATTTGAGGCCAATCAATGCGGATCAGGAAAGGGAAATCCCGAAGAGTGGGAGACATGGGTTCGCGGGCCAACCAGAAAGATAACAGATGCGGCACCCATGGCACCAATGGCCCTTCGCTTGGGAGTTGCTCGGATGGCATGGGAATGTTGGCTAACAACCCGCCTTCCTCTTTTTTTTTTTCGCGCGGGTTGGCATGGCCATGGCATCTTTGTAGTCATGCCCCAAGCGCGGGCGGTCAAAGCAATTCCATTGTCCATCGATCGAACGAACTTGGGACGAACTGTTGCATTCCGTACCTACCTAAGTCTCATATTTCTGATATGTATTCGCAGACGCCAGGCGAGGTGTCTCTACATGGCAGTAGTGCCGTCTCGTAAAAGTCACCGCTAGTCACAATCGCTGCGTAGATCGAGTTGTGGAGCTTCCTCTTTAGTGTACCTAGCCCAGCTTGGATCCAACGATGTCAAGACAGCAACAAAACCATAGTATCAACCATAATATTTTGTAGCGGTGCAGGATCCTTCAGTGATTGAAACCGCCCGAGTCGCTTGGAGTTCTTTCCGTCGTCGCTTGCAGTTCAATGTCAGCACCAAACTTCAGGTCAGATTCTACCCCACACGTGATGCACGTGGCGGAAGGCACGTCCACCATTCACGGTCCCACCCGGCGATAGGTGATCGGGCAAGTTCCGACGCTGCAGCTGTGCGGTGCCAGCGGTGTTAAAGCACTGGTGGCGGTGGGCCAATCAGAGGGCGCAATTGGTTCGTGGAGGTGGAGAGAAGAGGTGAGGTCAGCGGCAGTGAGAGGTTCACCAAGAGCTCCCCCGTCGACCATCATTTTCACTGCATGGTTGGTACTCCCTGGCAGACCTGGATCATCCGGATGGGTTGCGATTCCACAACGTCGGGTCGGCATCTCCAACACAAATTTTGTCGCCAAATTGTGCGGACTGCTGTGGGACATGAGAAATTGACCAAACGAATCATGTGCCCATCGTTGGGGCTTCCAGGTGATCGACTCTGTGTGAGATTTTCGTAACGGCGAGTATTTGATGCGACGGTTCACCTCGCTATCGCAAGCCGAGATGCGCTGAAGATCCGACGAACTCGACTGGTTCTCGACGCATTCCAGCGTTTTGCAACCTCATCTCGGGGGGCAACGGACGACAGACCACGCCTTGCCCAACGTCAATGTCCAAACGCCGAGCAGTCGAGCACAAGTTTGAGCGAGCACGACACTCACTCAGCGACAACCGCGAAGAAGGGCAAATGTTTTTTCATGAGCATCAGCCCCTGGAGAGTGTTTGTGCACACCCTGCAACCCCTTGTGCGCACACTCCTACCGCCATGGTAAAAATGGTAGTCATCACCAACAGTCGCGCTGCCTCGCCTGATATTCAAACATTATGCACCGGTGTCCCTGACGACCTTCTGTCAGGCCACGCAAGGTGAGACACCGCTTTGAACTGCGTTATATCAACAATCAGCGCGTTCCATTTGACATACTCTGATAGTCGTTTGCTATACGCACCGCCGTCTCTTTGTGTAGCCGCCAGGTTCACACATGTAAGTGAAATCCGGGGTCCTTGGCGACCAATGCGGCTCTCCACATGACTTCTGATGGAACCAAACTTTGTTATTCGTTGTGTTTGCACTCATATCATATTTTCTTTATGGCAGAAAACGCCACGGAACTCAAACGCGAGGTGGTGATGATGAAATCCGACGTTTGCCTCCAACGGATTAGACCCTCACGGCGCCTTCGGTCCGTAGGCAGCAGAACTTGCAGTGGCCGCGGCTTCAGAAGGGTATCAGCGATTTTCCATCTGGTAGCGACCCCTACATCTACGCGGCCGATCCTTGTTCAGGCGCCCAAACTACTGTGCTTACTGAGGGGACAGATAGTCTGGGCGGATATTGATGAATGAAAAGGGGGAGGCAACCGCAACGACCAGCGTGAATCCTAATCTCTGGTTAAACAACATCGGCAACGGCTTCATTTTTGTGCGCAGCAAGCAGTGGAGCGTCTGGTTGCACTGCGTTTGCTTGCCACGGGCTGCTATTCAAGACGCACAACGTCTTGAGCATCCCGACCTTCGAGACAGGCAGCGGGATCTCGCATCTCCCAGTTACTCCAACGACAAGGCCATCACGAGCCACGAGCAGTCATGGCGGAAGGACTTGGTTTTTGGCCATTGGGCCTTGCGGTCGTTGTCGTCGGCGCGCTCTGGGTCTATGGAGTTAACAGGACCATGCGGACGGTCCCACCCGAGACTGTCGCCCAATTCCAACCGCTGGACTAAGGAGTATATGCGGGAGACATATGAACGGGTCAAGAAGAACCCCGTCGATATCAAGAAACACCTCCCACCCAAGTTGGACAGACGATACATCGTTGTGGGTGGTTCCGGTTAGTTTCTGCTTCCACAAACCATGCCAGCTCCAATCCTCATGCCCGAGAAACATGAAAAGGGGTGACCGTAACTGACACGCCACGATAGGTCTTGTGGGAGGTGACATCGTCGCACACTTGCTCGCTCGTGGACAGTCCCCGGAGAGTATCCGGATCGTTGACTTTGCTCCTCTTCGTCGTCCCGAAATTCTTGGTGTGGCCAGCAAGATCGAGGTCATCAAGACAGACATCGCCTCACCCGACTCTGTGAAGGCGGCCTTCTACAAGCCGTGGCCTGCGTCTGTTGCCAGTCTTCCCCTGACCGTCTACCACACTGCCGCCGCGATCCGTCCCGGTGAACGGAGCATCAAGACCTATGACCGTGTCGCTCGCGTCAACGTCGGCGGTACCGCCAACGTCCTGGCTGCTGCCAAGGAGGCCGGTGCTGACATCTTCATCGCCACGTCGTCTGCCTCCGTTGCCGTCAAGCCTATGAAGTTCTGGAAATGGCCTCTTCCCAGCTTGGCAAGCAACTATGTCCAAGTGTTCAATGAGGATGACTTTGATCAGCCGTTGAAGCCTCATGATGAGTTCTTTGGAAACTACGGTCGCGCCAAGGCCGAAGCCGAACGTCTGGTCTGCGCTGCCAACCAAGAAGGCTTCCGTACCGGCGTTGTCCGTCCCGGCAATGGCATCTTCGGAGACGTCGAGAACGTCGTAACGTTTGGCCCTACTTTGAAAGCCGGTGGCATTGTCTCCTGGATGCCGCACGTCATCCAGTCAGTCACACTCTTCTTCTTCTTCTCTCTCAAAAATTCCCCCAACTGACGCCCTAAACCCATCTATAGGAACTGGATCTCCTCCCGCAACGTCTCCATCGCCCACCTCCTCTTCGAAGCCGCTCTCGACCCCTCCGCCCGCCCCACGCCCCCCCTTTTGCG
>RANY01000948.1:0-13093 GCA_009805235.1 Neurospora pannonica FGSC 7221
TGGCGGCGAGTTTTCGGCGGCGGGWACCGGGTTCGCGCGGGGGTTCGTTGGCGCCGTACTGGCCCGTGTAGCCGTGGGTGTATGGGGACGTCATCTTGTCGTCGGTGTCGGTGTTGCGCTTGGTGGGCGCTTGGGCGTCGTTGTTGGGTCCGCCGTTCGTGTTCGTGTCGCTTGTGCCTGGGTCTCGATCTCGTAGTAACCGTTGTTGCTTCCAAGTCAAAGACCTCCTCCCAACAAGTCCCGGGCCGAGTCCGCCACCGCTCGCACTACCTATACCAATACTCTTCCTAAGGCCGGCACCACCACCCGTCCCATACACCAACCGCCGGCTCTGGCGGCGGATGATATCCACCAATCTCCCGCCCGCCTGTTTCTTCCTCCTCCTTTCGAGAATGAACCGGTATATCCTACTCTGCAGTCGGACCTTGTGTCCCGGGAGGGTGCGGTGGCGGAAATTGAACAGGTGTTCGCGGTACCGGTCGCGGACGGTCGAGGGGAAGAGGTATCGGACGAGAGTCGATCGGGTATGTGCGCGAGGGCCGAAGAGGCGTCGCAAGAAGGGGAAGAGAGCCAGTTTCGTGGATGTGGGGTTGCCTCCGAAGCCTTGCTTGGTTGGAGAACCAAGGCTTGAAGGACGGCTCGTTGGGAGGGAATTGTTCGGTCAGGGATACGGGGATTGAGGCGACCTGCGCGGTAAGGCTTTGTTTGGTTCGGTAGTTGGTGGTAGCGACAAAATGGGGCGACCTGGAATGCTGAAGTATGTGATGTGAAGAGAGGGTGAGGTTTGATATATAAGAGGTTGAGAAATGCAGGCTGGAGATGCTGAGCTGGTGGCAGTTGACCGCCGCTACTGGTCTCGGAACTTGTTGAGTCTAATGATCTCTGTGGCTGCCTGAGAGGAAAGTCTAAAGAAAACTTTTCACACGCGCAAATCAGAAAAGTGAAGAGCCAAGAAGTCGAAAAAAAATGGAAGGATTGTCGGAGGAAAAAGTCAATTGCAGTTGCCTGTTGTTACGAGACATGGAAATGAGACAAATCCCTTCCGTTTACGTCACCCGTACCTGCCGTGACACCAGGGTCTAGTTTTGGGTGGGTCAGTCGAGCTCTTCGCAAGGCCCCCTGATCCGCGACTCCACACCCAATCGACTCTCATATGAAGACGCAGTCTCACTTTAATGATCACGACTCTTTGCAACGAAAAAGTAGATAACATCAACAGACAGCTTCTTATTCTTTTGCCCATCTGGGTATCAACAGCATACTAGCTTGAACTCGATTACATTCAAAAACTCAACAACAACCGCACACCATCTCAACCCTCAACTCTCACATCTACTTCCTTCTGCTCTTACCCTTACCACCCCTAGCAGCACTGCCGCCCCTCTTTTTAGGCCCAGCAGACCGTCCCACCTTCTTGACGACCTTTTTAAGGTTCAGCACCGCGCCCTTACCGGCTCTCTCAGCGCTGCCCTTCTTGTACGTCCTCTCCTGCTTGCGCTCCGCCATGGTGTCGAGCTTCTTCCTGTCCTTGTTACTCAACTTGCCCTCGTTCTTGGACTTGAGCTTGTCCCTGACGCCGTTGAGCTCGGCCCGGCCCGCCGCCTTGGCCTTCTTCTTGTCCTCCTGCGTCTCGAACCACGTGCGCTTGGGCCTCGAGCTGATCTCGTCCTCGTACTTGATCATGTTCTCGCCCTTCTTGACCTGCATCTCCATGTTCTGCAGCTGCTTCTCCTCCTTCTCCTCCTGCATGATTTCCTCAATCTCATCCTCCAAGTCGTCGATCTCGGCCTGCCACTTGTCCGCGTCCGCGGAGTCGATGATGCGACTGCTGATCTTGGSACCCTGGGACTTGCCGGACTTGACGGCAGCCTTGACGACCTTGCGATCGGGCTCGGCAGCCAGGGTGATAGCGGTACCGCTGCGGCCGGCACGAGCTGTACGACCGACACGATGGACGTAGATCTCGGGGGTCTGGGGAGCCTCGTAATTGATAACGGTGTCGACACCCTTGATATCAAGACCACGAGAGGCAAGATCGGTGGCGAGGAGGAAGTTGACCTTGCCATCTCTGAAGTCCTCGACACTTTGAATACGCTGTAGTTTCTGTTAGTATCAATCATTCATCTCGGGTACCGTAAATCGTAAACATACCTGAGCCTGGTTCATGCTACCGTGCAACTCGGCGCACGACAATCCAAATAGACCAAAGATGATTCTCATTTTATGCGCAATCTTCTTCTGTCTGAAGAAGATAATGACACGCTCGGTGTAGAGCGTCTTGCAGATGTGCAACAGATAACCCTCCCTCTTCGACTCGCGACCGGGTCTGAGACGGACGAACTCCTGGACAAGCGTACCGGCAGTCTTCTTCTGCGAATCAGCCATGATGCGCACAGGCTTGTTGAGACCGGCGCGAATCAGCCTGTCGACCGACGAGGTCATGGTAGCGGAGAACAGCATGGTCTGGCGGGACTTGGGAAGGGTGGTGAGAATCTCGTTCAACTCGTCCGCGAAACCGTCCTCGAGCATGCGATCGGCTTCATCGAGTACGAGAATCTCGATGGTGTCGACGGCGAAGCTGGCGGAGTTGCGCATGTGATCGATGAAACGACCGGGAGTGGCAATGACCACATCCGGGCGAAGACGGAGCTCGGCCTCCTGCACCTTCAGACTGAGACCACCGACCGCCAAACAGAACTTGATATCGGTGTGGCTGGCGAGCTTGACGGCGACAGCGTGACACTGGATAGCCAACTCACGGGTGGGGGTGAGGATAACAACGCGGGTGGTGGGGACCTTCTTGGGGCGGTAGAGGAGACGCTCGAGGATAGGAACGACGAAGGCGGCCGTCTTACCGGAACCGGTAACGGCACCACCGACGACATCCTTACCCATAAGCGAGATCGGGATGGTCTTGGCCTGAATGGGCGTCGGCTTGGTGAAGCCCACGGAAGTAAGACCGCGGAGGATAGGACGCGAGAGGGACATCTCCTGGAACGAAGACATCTCGCCCTTCTTCTTAGGCTGGTTCTCCTCCTCAGGCGCAAAGAATTCCTTCATCTTTGCCTCTTCCTCCTCATCGATACCCTCCTCATCATCCGATGACTGCACATCATCAGGATGCTCGACGGCCGTAGCAACCGAGTCATCATCCGACGCGTCGCCCTCTTCCTCCTTGTCATCCTCATCACCCCCCTTCTTCTTCTTCTCCCCATCTTCACCCTCACTATCCTCATCCTCCCCATCAACACCCCCCATCTTCGCACCCTGCTTCTCCTCCTCCTCTTCCTCCACATCCGACCCAACACCCATACCAAAAGCATCATCAGCCAAAACACCCTCCTCATCATCATCCAAATCCACATCAATCTCTTCCATGTCGTCTTCCTCCTCATCATCCCCATCAACATCCATCTTATCCTCCTCCTCTTTTGATGCAGTAGTCTTCCCCTCCTTAGCAGCCTTCCTCTCCCTCCTCCTTCTAATAATCTCATCAATATCCACAGGCTTCTTATCCCCGCTCGCGCTAGCGCCCTTCACAACACCCTTATGCGCGCCCTCGAACCCCCAGCCGTCGAACTCGGCGTCGACTTCGTTCTGGCCGTCGACGACGAACTGGAACTCGGTGTCCATGGCGCCGTCGTCTTCGTCTTTGGAGCCCCAGATGCCGAGGTCGGCTGCGTCGTCTTCTTTTGTTTCGGCTTCGTCGTCATCTTCGGTCTGTTGTTGTTTCTTGGACTTCTTGTTGTTCTTCTTCTTTTGCTTGTTCGATTGTTCGGCCGTCTTGGCCTTCTTCCTGGGTACAACTTCCTGCTCCTCTTCTAGTGGGATGTTATCTTCATTGTCGGAGATGGTGAGGATGAAATCGTCGTCGATCGCTTTGCGCTTTTGGGAGGGCGCCATTGTGGTGGTGATGGTGTTTCAACGGTCTGTTGCCCGTTGTTTTGTTGGTGTTATGGTAGTTGGTTTGGTTTGGAAAAAGAACGACGGGAACTTCTCGCAATGCTGAATGGGAATTGGTGGAATCGTCGAGATTGTACAACTGATAGCAGTCAGTGGGGTCTTTTTTTCGTCTCTTCCTCCGCCGTAGAACGAGAAGGGAAACAAAAATTTGGGAAGCATGTCCCATCGGTAACTTTTTCTGCCGGGCGGTCAATGTGATTGGAGGATCTGGAAATCTTATCGGTGGCAGCTGGTCGGCAGCTTCGGCAGCTGTGGGGATCGGTACGTACCGATGCTGTACAAAAAACAGACCTGACGATCTCGACAACTAGCTCCCGTCTTTGGGAGCAACTCGTTCAACACCAAATCGCTACAAGACGTCCAATACGCATTTGTGAACAGAACCATACTCCCTTCTCCTTACTACAATAGGACTATGTTTGTATCTATCCAGAGCATATGATCTGCTATTCTTAATGCAGATGTACCAGCCCGTGCTATGTGATGATAATGCCCAAGAATCATCTGCCCCGTCGATACCCAAAATAAACGCCAGACACCTTGCCAATGGTATAATGCTAATCCTTAAACTTTCGCCTCCTAATGTCAGTTGCCCGCAGCGTATCTTCCCTTCACATGGACCGACACATTCTCACCAGTGTTACCGTGTGGAGAAGCTCGCCGACGCTACAGGTAGTCCTGGTCCTGCCCCTGGTCTTGTTGATAAGTCTCCTTCTGCTTCTGCTTCTTCTTCATCTCAGCACGGATTCGTTCTTTCTGCGCCTTCAAGTGCGCCATCTCAACATCATCCAGCAGGAATTTCTGCTCATCGATATCCCTCCCACGTCCTGACGCGGATGGACCACTTTGCGGGTAAAGGGGGTCTCGTTGATACCCGTTACCCGGCAGTTCATGCTCAACAATGTCATATGTAGAATGGTAATAGCCATCCTTGGTTGGTGGCAGCTCAGCATGCGCCCTTGGCTCCTCCAGCTTACGGATCGCGCCGCTTTCCATTGCAGCGTACTCCTCTGTCGATGCGTATGGTGGTAGGGGGCCGTTGTTACTGGCGCTCGGGAGATCGATATCCTCCCATGGATGCCTCCTTTCGACCGGAGATGCGGGCTCGGCTTGTAATTCAACTCCGCGGGGTGGTTTCTCAATCATGGACTCATCAGGGGGCACTGTAGGCGAAGTCACAGCTGGCGTGGGCGTTACTCGGTTGGGTCCATACGAGACGATCAACGGGGGTCCTGGTCGTTGGGATTGTGAGGTTGTTGAGTTCGGTTGTGGGAACGTAGTTGGAACTGGAAGGAGAGGAAGAACTGGCGTTGGAGTTGGAGCTTCGGTTGGAGGAGGGATGGTGTACTGTTCGTAGTTGTGGTAATCGGGGTAATAGCCCCCGAGAGGTGCTGCGGGGGCCGCCGGTAACTGGGGCATTGGAGGCATAGGGGGTACTCCAAGCCGACTGTCAAGGGAGATGGAGTCGGCAGCATCGCGTGCGTTAAGGTCTCCCCTGGAACTTGCCCGCGGCGTTAGCGTGGGAGTGACGGGGTTCGGACCGTATGACGTAGGAATTGGCTGGACAGTTTTTGCGCGGGCAGCTTCGAGTTCTCGTCCGGTGACGCTCAGGTTTTCCGTCACTCCAAGCCCGACTCCGAGTCCTCCTCTTTCCGTACTCCTCTCCCGCGCAGCTCCTGTCGCAGCATCGTGACCCAGAAATCCTTGGTTGTATGACCATGAAGGTGAATGGGGCATCACCGGAGAATGGCCGTATACGTCACTGGAACCGTTTGATCGTACATCATCATAGCCTGTTGATCCAGGATATCCGTCAAAGACTGGCTGAACTGCATCGTATAGAGGATCATCCGACGACGTTTTCGACGACGACGAAAATCCGCCAAATATCTTTTTCTCGGGACCCCTCCTTCCCTGTCTATATTCATGCTCGGCGATGGCGTTGGCCAGCTCGGCCTCCTGTTGTTTCTTCCGGCGCCTAAAGTACAAGAAGGCGGCCATGGCACCCAGACCGATGCAAGCAAGCGTGATTCCAACACCCAGGGCGATTCTAGCACCGAGGGCAAAGCGGTCGTCGGGATGTTGCGGAGGGCCTGGGGTTGCGGTAGAGGATACGTCGGCGAATGGCGGTAGGGTACCGAGATTCGGCTGTTCGGTCGCAGTACCAGTGGCAGTTTGAGTCGCTGTCGCAATGATGGTTGCGCTGGGGCCGAAGGTGGCCGGAAGACGATTGTCGGGATCGCGGTCCTTGGCGAAGATGAAGAACTTGAGACTTTCGACTCTGCAATCACCAGAATCGGCTTGAAGCTCGAACCAGCAGGGATATGTCGAAGAAAAACTCAATGGAAAGGGCGTGGTTCCATTACCAGGGGTTGCATGGTCGACCGTGAATTCTGTGAGAGGTCAGTCTGTCTGTCAGCAACAACCTCGGGTGCGATCGCAATGCCGCCATCAGACTTGTCCTGGTTGGGGTTGCTTTGTTAAGAAGGGGAGAGCGACTCGACTTGATGGTTGAGGAGCGACCTGTGACCCAAAGGGCTGGGCACCTTGAGGGGCACCGGGGGGTTGCAGGGCTTCCACTTGGTGTAGCGGGAGCCGAGTGTGCTGTCGGGAGATTGGAAGATGGGGAAGATGGGGGGCTTGCACTCGGGCGGGAGCGGTGACATTGTGTGAAGCGACGGGCACCCATTCTTCAATGTTTGGGGGGACACTGAACACTCACTCTTTTCCTTGTCGGTTGAAGTGCCACACCAACAGGCAAGACTCGGCTTGTCAAAGGTCGAAGTATAGGTGACGTTGATGGTGTCCAGAGAGAAGACTCGCAGTTTCTCGGTCGGAAATCCAAAGTCGGCTCCACATTGTGCGGTTGCGGTGCCCGCAGACAGAAATGAGGGAATGATGAGCAGCGTGAGCAACACCAAGAGATGAGGTCTCGATCTCGTAGTCGTCGTCGCACTCCAGTTCCAGGTCGCCGGCGTCTGTCGAGATGATGCCGCCGTCGCCATCACCGTGGCCAAGCGAACAAAGCGAATCTCTCCTGCTACGAATTCATTGATGTTTGCTGAGGGGTCGCGGATCGTTGGATGTTGAGGGACGAAGTAGTGACGGCAAAAGACGCATGAACAGGAGGCCGAGAGCGAATGACTAGGGGTTGTATGAACGAGTGACAAACTGGACTGATGGTTGAAGTTGAGTTGAAGTTGTGGGAAGGTGAGATTGACAGAGGCAAGACTGGTGTGGACGGGCACTTTCAGTTGCATTCAGACCAAGCCAGGCCTGACGGGAGGTGAGAGGTGGGCTAAATGACAGGGGGGCTGTCTTTGCCGCCAGATGCCGCTAGAGAGAAAGAGGGAGAGAGGGTTGCACCCCAGTCCGCGTCCCAGGGGAAAAGACTAGAGACTGATGACTTCAACCTTCAGTCCCGTCCCCAAGACGAAACACTCTCTTTGGCTCTTTCACTGCACACAGCTCAGATACAAGCCAAGCGCCCTGCCACACTCCGGTGGACATGTTGGCTCATGGTTTGGACTTTGGTTCGACAAACTCGAGAATCATGCATGCCCCCTGAAACCCTTCAGCTCACAGCCTCAATCATCATCGTGGTCTGCAAGACAATTCTGACAGTGAGACAGTGCAAATACGCTTCGGCCATCCTCTTTCTTTATTCGGCCAGTCTCCTTTTCTCTGGGACTTGAGGCTTCATATACCCATCCAGCCATGATATCCAGGCCCTGAACTACCAAAACCGCTGTTACCAGATCGGTCATGTTTTTCGATGGCCTGGCGAACCTGGGTCGATTGGTTAACGCCTCGCTAATGACTCCGGACCAGCGCTCGAAAGAAGATTACGGTGACGTTACATAGGGAGGTCGCACAAAGACTCCTAGACAAGACTGTATCTTTACGATTCCGCGGTATTGGTCGGCATTGTCGTTTTCTTCTGGCTTCCGGGGCAATGAGATGATGATGCTCGACGCCTACACCATCAGCGCAGTATCATCGAGAGCTCCTATCGAGTTACGACGAACGGTGCGCTGAACGTTGGAAAGCGGCACTAGCGCCTTCTCCGCGTCTATAGAGGCCGTTGATTGGAAGCCTTGAGGGCTGAAAAGGAGTCAAGATCTCAACAGGAAACGGGAAACATGGGTTTCCTTTCGCTCCCGTATCCGGCACCGAGGGTACGATCGACATGCCGGAAGACTCCAAACCTGTCCGGGAACCCAACTCCACAAATATTCTCCGTTTCCCGAAGACGACGTTCCAGTTCTCCTTGAGAGGTTCTGGAACTTAATGATACGGACGACGGGGCAGCAGTATGCACGTCAGCTGATAGACGCTACTCGTTGATACATATGTACTCCGCTCCGGCGGTTGTGTACGTTTCTACCGCGCTTATGTGCTCCTCTTCCAGGGACTACAGCACATCCAGATGGCGTATTCAGCCCTACAGCCGTTAAGGCGACACCTACATTAGCATCTAGCTCCCTCCCGTCTGTACAATCAACATCACATGCACAATCAGGTACTTCCCCGGACAAGTCCCCAATGGAGGAAAAAAGTGATCATGTTTTCTTTCCGCACCTTTGCTCAGGGGTTTCGGACATCTGACAACTTCCCAGGAGAAACTTTTACGAACACGTGCAAAGTATCGCTAGTTTTAGCGCCGGGTTCTGGAATCCGAATGACAGCGGGACAGGCATGCCAGGGTGAAAAACTCCACTGATGAACAAATATTTTCCTATTCAGTGAAGCTGTTCGTCAACCATTTAGACTTAAGCCCTTATTTTGGTCTCGGGCTAAATACCAGGGTACCTGCGTGCATCAAATCTTGGACCACTTCAGATTCTCTTCGTCGAAGAGACAACTCCTCTTCTCACTTCTCAGTCACCATAACTCCAGACCTCGGGATTCCGGACTTGATACAAAGTGTCTTGATTTCATGGTTAGCGAAAGCACCAGCTGAAACTATCAAGCTCTTCCATTACTAGAGCAAAGAGGGAAACAGTTGACTTACCAGTTTCAGGACCAGGCGAACCCGACGACCCTTCCATCTGGAGGTTAATGATCCTGTAACATCATCCTCCCAGTCAGCAACCGAACCGAACGAGAGAAGCCTCACCTCGACAAAAAAAAAAAAAAAAAGGCCAAAACCCACAAATAAAGCGCCTGCCCGACATACCCCCTCCCCCACTGCGTCACCACCAGTTTCCCATCCATCCAAAACCTTACCTCCACATCCTTCCCACTCCCACCATTCCTCACATCCTTCCTAACCTCACACAAAACCCTATGCCACTCCTTCTCGCTCCCATACTGCACATCCCTCGCCATAACCTGACTACTAGTATTAAACGTGTTAAAGCTAATCTTCCCACTCCCCTTCCACTCCGCCATATCAATCTCCGGCGGCCATCCATTGACAGCCGTCAGCCAAAACGCGGGCCATGTCCCCTTGGCAACGGGGGCGCGGAACTCGGCGGAGAAGTCGTAGCCTGTTACTGCACCAGAAGAAGTGATGGTGAAGTGCTGCTTGGCGTGGATGGCACCCGACAAATACTTGATGGGGATCTGTTTGCCGCCGTGGGTGGCGGGTTTCTGGCCGGTGACGCGGTGGGCGGTTAGGGTTAAGGTGGTGCCGTCTGAGGACGTGGTGACTTGAGATGGGGACATGCGCGCAGCACCGTTGTGGTCGGTGCCCCAGGGGTAGTTGAGGGACCAGTAGGTGTTGAAGGTGGTGGAGGTGTTGAAGGATGTGGAGGGTATTAGGAGGGTTTTGGATGAGGCCAGGGATGATGGAAAGAGAGAGAGGATAGTGAGGGTTTGGAGGAGAAGGGGGAGTTGTTCGTGGTTGGACTTCATCTTGGTGAGTTCCGGCTGTTTTCCTGGAGGGTTGAGCGAGTTGGTAAGGACTTGTCGAGTTCGGCCAGAGTTCTTTTGGGGTTACTCCCCTTTTAACTGAACAAACATGACTTGTCCGACACTCACAACACTCTTGAGGGGTACCATTAAGTCGGATTGATTATAGGATGGAACGTATCACGGATGATCTTGATATTCCACCATTCATACACGTTACCGTGATCAGCCTTGGAAGGTGCTTCGGCCTCAGGCTAAACTCACAACCACGTGAGGGCATTCTTCGGATACTTATACACATGGACGGGAAATATTCAGGAGAAAGCGTACTCTACAGATGATAGTTGATGAACTATTTGTATATTCGTGTCACATATGTATTCGAACCCCTTTCTTGCTCTTACAGCGATCCCTAACCCTGCTGAGCAATTGTTGCCGCTCACCTACCCTGAACTTCCACCTCTCCCGCTCGAGCCCTGGCGTATTGGACCACTCCCCTGTAAGTGCCCCCCGCGGTGGCGCTGAATCTGGTGACTTTTCGGGGTATTATTGCTGCAGCAGCGTGCATTGACTCCAACGGGCAGGCAGAAAAAAGTTGCCCGCAGATTCGCGATGTCAACTTTCAAACTCGAAACCAAAAAAGTTCCCGCGACGCCGATTGACTCCTCCACGCGCCGGATGACACAACTCTTTTTTCTACATTTCCCACTCGACGAGACCCTCTTGACATGCCCAGGTCAGAGCCAATGATTGTATAGACAACACTTATAACTCGGACCTTTCCATTCGTCCATGCATTACAAGAAGCTTGCAGTCGCTGCCGCATCAAAGAGGATAAGAACCGTGCTGCCGACTCGACTCTCTACCACCACATCCTCGCTCCTATCGCTTAGACGTTGTCTTTCAACAAGAGACTTTACAGTACCTTCAGACTCGTCAGCAGATCCTTTGGCGTTCACGAACTCAAGAACCCGTCGGGTGCCAAACTCTGCCTCGAATCCTAGAGCCGCTCCGTCCCGAAATCCTCGCCCAGCGAAGCCAACTACTCCTCTCGTCGTCAAGCCTCCGAGCAAAGATAGGCCTTCGAAGTTCAAGATCCCAGACTCGGTCTCGAAGACTGTAGCCAGAGAACTCCTTCGCAACAAATACAACTTCGCCGAATACAATCTCTTCTCGCCGAACCGAGCCTTCCAAAAGTGGAAGAATCACGGCATTCTGAAGCACACCAAGATCCCCGAGGACTTCTTTCGCGACCGCATACCCATCAAGCTCTACCCTTATCAGGTCGACGGTCCTCGCTTCATCCTCGCTTCTACTGCTCCAGAAAAGAAAGAAGCTCCTCCGTCGCCTGCGAAACCCGAGTACGGAGCCATGCGCAGTCACGTCCAGATCGTCGCCGCCCCGACGGCCGACACCCCGGGCGCATGCCTCCTCGTCCACTATGACAACCGCCGTTACGTTTTCGGTCACCTCTCCGAAGGCACCCAGCGCCTCTTCACCGAACACAAGATCCCCGCCGCTAAGCTGTCGCATATCTTCCTCTCGGGCAAGACGGACTGGGCAACAACTGGTGGCCTACTGGGCATGATTCTGACCGTTGCCGACGTTATCATAAGCGCAAAGACTGCAGTCGAGGAGGAGAACAAGCTGCGTCGTAAGAAGAACAAGCCAGAAATCGTCCATGGTGGTCCTCAGCGCATTGAGATTCACGGCTCCAAGAACCTCGAGCACATGCTGGCTGCTGCCAGACGCTTCGTGTTCCGCAAGGGCTTCCCACTCGATGCTCATGAGCTCCGCGCCGATCCTAGGGCCGCAAACCCCGAGAACAGCGAGCCTGACTACGAGGATGAGAACCTCAAGGTCTGGAAGATCCCCCTTGTCGCCACAGGCATGGAAAGCCGATCGCGTAGCAGCAGTACCGGCTCACAGAACCCGCGGAAGCGGAAGCTGAACTCCTCGGAGGAGCCCGAGGCCATGGAGACTGTGGCGGAGGGAGAGGACGGAGAGGTCGTGGAGGATGTGCCGGCAGGGCTAGAGAACGACGAGGAGAAGACCCAGCTGCTCATGCAGACGATCATCAAGCACATGTTCGACTCGGACTGGAAGGCAGATACTCTTGTAGAGCAGCCCCTACACAAGGTCAAGCTGCCGGCCAAGATTTTTGTTCGCGACGATGAAGGCAAGATCACAGTCTACAAGGGCCCATTGCCGGGGAGGGACGCCAACGTTCCTGATATCAGGGTGCTTGTGAGGGAGCCTTGGCCTGGTGCGCTCATCCACCGCTTGCCGCCCACGGACCCTTGCTTTGATTCTACATGCTACATCGTCAAGAATCATGCTCGCCGAGGCAAGTTTCAACCTGCGAACGCGCTCAAGTATGGCCTACCCAAGTGGACCTTCAGCAAGCTCGCAAAGGGCGAGAGCGTGACGGCAGAGGATGGAACTGTCGTTACCCCAGATATGGTTTTGGACCCTCCTATTCCCGGCCACGGTTTTGCTCTGATTGATGTCCGCTACGAGTATCTCCTCGATAGCCTCCTCAAGAGGCCCGAGTGGGAGAACAAGGAGATCATGGAGCATATTGATGCCTTCTACTGGATTCTCAGCCCAGAGGTTAAGGACGATTCCCGCCTGAAGGATTTCATGGCGAAGCACAACTTCTTAAAGCACATTGTGCTCGGTGAGGGAATGAACCCCAACATTATCTCATTCGCGGGCGCGTCTGGGAAGGCCATCATGATGCACCGGATGGACCCCGACCGCTTCTCCATTCCCAACCATAACAACCAGGAAGAGGCCTTACCAGCGGGGTTGGCATCTGTTGCGGAGCTGGGCAAGCCCGGCGAAAGACTCCTGCTTTCTCCTTCGGTCGAGTTCCAACCCAAGTTCGCCAACGCTCTCATGGACACCATCAAGCCCATCAAGGAGCTCACTTCCACCCACGCCAAGGCCTTCAACCTGGCGCTCGAAGCGCAACAGAAGGTTTCTGACCCTGCCTTTGCTGCCCGCGTCGCCGAGTCCGAGCAAGACATTCCCAACCGGGACGCCGAGATCGTCACCCTCGGCACCGGCTCCGCCCTCCCCTCCAAGTACCGCAACGTCTCAGCCACGCTCATCCGCGTCCCCGGCTACGGCAGCTACCTGTTCGACTGCGGCGAAAACACTCTCGGCCAGCTCCGTCGCGTGTACGGCTACGCCGAAACCGACGCCATCCTCCGCGACCTGCGCGCCATCTACATCTCGCACTTGCACGCCGACCACCACCTCGGCGTCC
>RANY01000949.1:0-13090 GCA_009805235.1 Neurospora pannonica FGSC 7221
GTGCCGATGCCGACGCCGGCGATGTATTGCGCGGCTGGGCAGCCGAGACCGCCGGCGCCGATGATGAGGACTTTGGCGTTTATGAGACGGAGTTGGGCTGGGGATGGGGATGGGGGTGTTAGTCAGATGTGGTTTGTTTACTTTGGTTCAGGGGTAATAATAGTTGGCTAAAATAGTGACGTGGGGGAAGTGCTCACCTTCCTTGCCCATTCCAGGTACGATCATCTGACGGGAGTATCTATCGAGCTCCTCTTCTGTGAGAGGGCGACTCGTATCCCGAGGGACAGAGCTGATTGAACCATTTTGGTCTGAGTTGGTATCGCCGTTCTGCATCTTGTTGTGTTTGGCGCAAGATAATTTGGAACGTTGGAATGTGATAAAAGTCCCCAGTTATCGTGTCAACAATATCTCAAGCTACTCAGTACATCTTAACGTAGCATTGAGCTTATGCCTCTTCGATATTTGCCTTTATTCCCCTGGGCGTCTTTTCCAGATGAAATTGGGAAACTGGACGAAGAAAAGGGAAACAATGAAAATCGTAGGGCTGAATCAACCCCACTGACCACTGCTGCACTTCTTCTTGGCACACAGCTCGGCCCCCTGTAGCGGAGGCGTAGGCGGTGAGGATTTTTGCACGTTCACGCCCCTACATTATCGATTAGCGGCTCCACTCAAAAGTCAATTCTGCCCATCACTCCATCCTGGGGAAGCGAGTTGTGGTCAATGGTCTGTGGTTCAACTCTCCAGTCCACCTTCATCAGTCCCCATCTCCTTGCCCTCTGCCAATACTCGAGTCCTCATTTATCAATCGGCACGCGCTCGCCTCCCTCATATCACATCGTACCAGTCCATTGCGACCAAGGAGTCTGAAAGAAACACAAGCGCCATGGTACGTCTCCTCGACAATCAACTGACCAACACAAGCAAACCCAAAGCCATCCCACCCTCTCACTCCCAGCGCCTCGCGCACGAGGATGACCTCGAACCCCGAACCCCCCTCCCCCCTCTCTCCTCCTTCATAGACAACAAATACTAACTCCAACAACCACAGGCCCCAACAGCCCCCACCCCCGGCAAACGCCTCTCGGCCCGCGAAAAAGCCCTTAAGCGCCTCGCCGACCCTTTGTTGCCTCGCAAGCTGCACAGGGAAAACAACGTAGTCTCCGACTCCTTCATCGACTCCAAAAAAGACAAGCGAACCATCAAGCACAACGCCTTCGTGTCACGAATCGCCAAGACGGTTCCCGGTTCTGGCTCTCGCAAATTAAAGCGGAGGCGCCCCTCAAAAAAGCTGGTGACTACCCTGGAGAGTTTGGGCGATGCGTTGGGCGAAATCAGCGATGAGATTAGGGAGGACCAGGAAACGGGAAAGACGATGGATAAGATGCAGGAAGCGATGGGGAGGGTGAGGCATAAGAGTTTGAAGACGCGTCCGGGCGCATTGAAGAGGAAGGAGAAGGTGGTTAAGACGGAGATGGATCGGTTTGGAAGGAGTTTGGCGCAGTTGGCGACGGTGAAGGAGGTTCCTGGGCAGGTGGCGGCGCCTGCGATGGAGGTTGAGCAGCAGCAGACGACACAGACACAGGCGGCACAGGCGACGACAACACAACAACCGGCGACGACGAACAGGTGGGCGGCGCTGAGGGGGTTTATCTCTGCTACGATGGAGCAGAACCCTGCTTTCTTGGGGAAGACGGCGTGATCGAGTCGATCAATGTCCCTGGTCTTTGTGTGGTTACTTTGTTGTTGGGTTTCCGGCGTTTGAGAGGCATATATGTACCAATTCTGTAGTTTTTGTGTGTTTTTTTTTTCGTTTCTACATTGACAAAAGCTATATATCCCTCTGTTTCGGCTTGCTCCATGCGCTACCAGCGAGGTGATCTTGCGAGACCTAAGGAAGAATGCGAAACATAAAGAGCCATGAGTATGAGTAACTCGGTACAGAGATCCAAGAAAAAAAGCACGTTTGTAAGCCATATACACGTGCCTGAAAAGAGGCTACAATGCCTAATGCAAGTATCCCCCTCCTATGCTAGATATTCCATGAAGTTCGCGCGTCTCAACCCCCCAAGCTCTCGACCAAGCTACGGGCGAGCTCGCCCACTTGAAATATGATTTAGTTTAGTTTTTGCCCGTTATTCATCTCTCTCCCGGAAAACCATTATGCGCCGCGCCGAGAGTCGTTGCCATATGGCTTGAATTCTTACGCCTATAAACGCCTCCCCGCCGTCAGTCTGACGCCGCGCTTGTGCTGGTGACTCCTACAGAGAGGGTGGAGGGTGGTCCATCTCCACGTTATGACCAAAAAAAAAGTTCTCCCGTTGCACGTAGAGGTGCGGGAACGTTGCTAGTAAAGGAAGGGTGCCCGTCGACGGTTCGTTCGTTCCATGCTCCAGCTTCTTCCAATGGGGGTGCGCACTCTCGTTAAAGGATATCCTAAAACTTTTTGTTCTTCTTTGCCTGTGTGAATCGAGACCTTCTTCTGAGACAGGCGGGGTATCATCTGTCCAACACACACACAATCAACAATAAACAGCTAAGCTTATTGCTTATTCACACTCGCACTACTACTCAATGCGGGGCGGTGTCTTTGACGATCCGGATTTCGACGACGTCGACATGGGGCTCAAGCTCCGTCGCCTTTCGCCCTCCTTCCGTAACGACTCGATGATCTGCATCATCTCCTTGCGGCCGCCCGCGCTGTCGATCACCTTGTTGGCCATGGACATGGACACCTTTTCGTTGGAGTTGGCGTTGAGAAGCCTCTTGATAAGGAGATGGCGCATGACGATGCAGACGTAGACGCCGCAGTCGCTGTTGTTGCCCTGTTGGGGGGAGTCCTCCATCTGGTGGAACCGCAGGGTCACGCCGAGCACCCGGCCGAGACGGTCCGAACACTTTTGCGCCTCGTAAAAGTTTGCACCACCGAGCGAGTCGTAGTGGAACGCAACACGGTCGATGACGGACACGACGAGCAGAGACCAATGGGAACCGCCGTCGGCGCGCTCGCGGTCCYGGCTGTCGTTGACCGGCAGGAAGATGTGCGTCGTTTTCTTGAAGTCCGGTAGCGCGCTGCCGATGCTTTTGAGGTCGATGGCTTGCATCAGGAGGAACGTTATGCTAGGTCGTAGGAGAACGATGTGGGCGCGCGGGTACTTGGGAAGGATCTCTCTCTCGAGCCATCTAGAGTACGGATGTCAGATTGGGGAGCCGGTGTAGGAAGGGAATTAGTATTGGGAATGTGTCAGCAGAGACATACTCTTCCCAGAAGGCGATGTTCTAAAACCAGGTTAGCAAGCAAAGCGACCACAACAGTGGGTTGAAACATACGTTATCAGTAAGCCAGTCATATTTGAGCGAGACGATATCGTCACTCGTCACTAATCACCCCCAAGTCAGATCAAGGTCAACAGACATGTGCCAGACCGATCCACATACGGAGAATGTCATGGTAGGAGAGATATGGTTTCGAAGGTGTGAGCTAAACGTAGTGTCTTTGTTAGCCAAAGTCTTCTTCCAGTCAAAAGCGATGCGCCTAGTTGCGCGAACTCGGTCATCCCGCGATGTCAACACCCAGCATCCTACAGGCAAGGGCGGCCAATTCGAATAGCTCAACAGTCTCTTCCTTGTATCAACAGGCAACTGGCCGCGAATTGCGACTGGAAGCTGTCGTCTCCGTGGCGCTCTGGCGAAGGCGGCTACTCGGCCACTCCAGATCGAGGTAGCGCCGAGCACCAACCCGGGCGCCAACGCCAATGCCAGCTTGCTCGTCGTCGCCTTCTAACCATGAACCTCCGGAACTTGTAAAAGGAACGGAACGCGGGTTGCTCACTGAATCTCCAAAGTGTTTTGTGATTTTCCGCCGGAAACCAGGCATTGTGAAGGTTGGTTTTCGAAAAACCGCAGAAATGGACTGGGTTAGGGTATCGAGTCTAGATCGATGGTATCGCGGGAAACGGTATCGGTGTCGCTAATTGGGTCGGAGCCTCGGATGTACGGTAGAGACTAAATGTAGTTATAGTCTTTGGAAGGACTTCTTTGGGGGGATTGAATTAGCCGTTGTGTTCGTATCGGTTTCTGTTCGCTCTATGGGGCTTCGGAGGTGCAAATTGGGACTGCGATTCGTACGAAATGCAGCAAGACGATGAAGTCAGAGGGTGAGGAATTACCGGATTGTTGTCTTTGAATGTTGCCACAGAGACACTGGCTCCAAACGCGCGCGCAAGAACAGGAACTCGGGTTGAAAGAATGAAGGGCACCACTTCAGACCGGGGACTTTGTGAAGAAAAGGCTAGCGGGAACGACCGATGCAGTGGGTGGTGGACAGCCTGAGACCTGCCTGCCCGCGCCCCGCGCTGCAATAGTATGGGGAAGCGCGAGGTTCCCACTTGGTAAAGCGCTAATAACTGTTAAGAGTCATGCCTATTTTGTGTGCATGCGCTAACACTCCGCTCCTGCCATTGTCTGATGTCTTCAACAAGGCCCACCCGACCTGCCGTCAGTGCAGTCAATAGCGCCCGCCTAACGCCGACATCACGGGAGCTTGACTGACGTCTACTCGTAAGCCTTGAAAAGGCACAGTCAGTCCCAAGAAACAATGTGGGCAATGGACATCAGACAATCATCATGGGTGGCCATTTTGTTCTAGACTTCCAACTTGTACCCCGGTCTCCGAGCGGGATTGAAGAATGATGCTCCGTGCTGGTCGGTTAAGCTGGTGGAGTACCTACATACCCTGTAGTTCCCGTCCCTTGACTCCCCTTCACGAGGGTCCCCCCCAAAGATGTGCTCGTGATGGAGTTGAACAAACAACTTCGACGAACAAACGAACGGGAACTCAAATCGACCACGAACATTGGGGACGCTAACATCTGCGAGACTGCGTTGGCAAAAGCAGCTGAACGTTTTAAAGGGCACATCGCGATGGCTGAGCTAAAGACGTCATTGGGCGAAAGTGCCGTAAATCTGCGTGTGCAGATCGACGCCAAGCCTGTTCGGTAGGGACCACCTTATCGTGCACCTTATCGCTGTTTTGCTGATGTTTGGGAGTTCTCGGCGTTGATGCGCCCGTCAGAATCACAGTAGGCCACGTCGAGACTCGACATTATGCCCCTGTGATGGGCGGCCTGAAAGATGTTTACTTTCAGTTGAAGATATATTCAGTGTCACAGCGGGGATGATTTACCAGTTCGCGGTTTCCGAGGGCAGAGAACCTTGTTAGCTTCCATCCGCTGAGGATGACGACGATAATCCCAGTGCCCACTGCCCAGATCAGCACTGCCACCATTGCCTACGTCTCCATTGAGGCTCATCTCAACCTTATGACCGACTTGGGACGAACCTCCCAACAACCTCTAGTCACTGAAGTTCCGGTGTCCGAGCGAGTCTAGGGCTCTTCGATTGAGGCTCATCTACTGCTGTCATTTTGTGGACCACGAGCGCATTCACTGTCATCACTCCGGCGTTATGAGGAGCGACCGAGTGTCATCGAGCATCATCTTTGATGTTTCTTCCGAAGAAAAATGTCCTTTGATGACAAGCGCCATCAAATCCGTCGGACTTAGCATCGGGAAGTCGCCGAAATGGTCGGTGTGGCCTGTGGATTTTGCTTATGCCATGCGTATGTGCTCCTGGTCAGCCTATCTGAGGCTTGAGATCAATACCGATAGGGCTGTTGGCAGGATGTCCGGCCATGGAGGGTATGGATGTTGACATGTGGACAAGGGCGTTTAACGCCCTTCGGGTACCGTATACAGCGACTATTCTTTGTCTGGGTGCGAGCGCCGTCTTCGCCGGTCAACTTCTGGGGGCATCACCACGAATATTTGCGCCAGTCTTGGACATAAAGTCGCCGTGGCGTTCGAGTTGGGAGTTGGGACCAAAGGTATGGTATGGTGAATGTTGATTCACAAGGTTCAAAGATGTTGTTCGTCCGTCAGTGACCGGACAAAGGTTGCCGACCACGGGCATCAAGTGAATGGAAGCATTGCATATATGCGGCACTGGAAGCCCGGTGAAGCGTAAAATGCACCTTTTTATGTATTCTTCTCGGGACATGAATGTCCCATTCCCATTACACATCTACCATTACTCCTCGAAGGTTGGTGCATAGGAAATTAAGTGTCCATACCTTCTTCACCTTCGTTGACTACCAACCACTACCAACAACCATCGCCAAAGGCAACCCAGAATACGCCACTAGACGATAACCGACCGATCCTTCATGCTAAAACGCCAAAGATGAGACAAACCCAAGCCCTCATCAGCATCCACGCGATGCCACTTTCTCCTATCCATCGCGCCAGCACGGCCGCGAGGATGAAGGTCGCAGCGTCGAGCATCCGGCCCAACATCTTGGCCCCAAACGCCACCACTGTGAACAGGAACAGGTTCAACATCATTCCCGATATCAAGACCAGAAGGGACCGCCTTTTCCACCAGCGAACCGGCCTTCTTCCGCGTCTTCCCCATCTGGATGCCTCATCACTATCAACCACCCGCCTCCACCCATCTTTCTTATTCCTCTCGTCCATGTCCGCCATCGACCCTGTCGCTTCCATCAGTGCTATCACATCTTCCTCCGCTCTCAACAAACACCAGCTTCAACAGCTGTTCTCTATTCCGGGCACCAACGACATCTGGAGCAAGGGCATGAAGACGAGCAAAGCCCTACCCCCTTTTACCGTTCTGCTGCTTCGGTATCAGGCACTTTCAGCTCGGAATCAGAATGTTCGCATGGATGACGGGCTTCATCAGATGAAGCACAACGGTGACCGGGTTGGCAACGGCAAAGGGGACGGCAACGAGGAGCACGCGGAGGAAAACATGGAGGAGGACAATAGGGAAAAGGAGGATTAGGAGTTCTTGTTTCGGGCTCTACCTATGTTTCTGGGCGGCGGTCCTTTTTAGCATTCGTTCGGTTGGTGTAAGGATGGGTTGGTGATAACGGCATGGTTTAAGACTTACAGCATTTATTGGCCAGGAAGAAGAGAAGGAGTTCCGGCGTCGTGGAAGTCTGTTTCAGTCTGGAAAACCCGGTTTTCTCCTCAGGTGCCAGATTCAGTTCTAGTTTTATGGTTCTATGGTACCATTTTGCTGTCTGGTAGCGTAAAAATTGGCTTGCTTGTTCCATTTCCATCTGTATAGATGATAAAAGCATGAGAAGAACAATAATGTGCCATAAGCTCACTTCTTCCCACGATATACCATGGCACATCGTGCCATTATGCATTTCGAGATGGTGAAAACAGAAAATGGATCAAAAAAGAAAATCAAGATTCACAGTAGCAGGGCACTACTACTCTCCTCGGGAGCGAACACGGAGGACGTTGGCGACACACGGAATCCCAGCTCTGCTCGAAAGAAATCGTGACGTGCAACCGAGTCGAACGCGGGACCTCTTCGTGGACCGGGGTACGGCACACTGAAGAGACCCTCAATGGGACCAGTTGAGCTACCTGGTCCCGAGGAGATCCTGCCAACTCAGCCTGGATTGGCCGCTTATCAAGGGCAAGCGCGGCGGCGCAGAATGGTCCAGATTTCGTCCGATGGTGTTTGTTCTCCGCTTTTGAGAAGCTCACTTCATATATTGATGTAGCTAGCCCCCCTAGTGAACTTGCAGAATTCGAAAGACCTCTATACGACATGGTACGAATGAGCTGTTGACCAATCGATAACCTCCTTCATACCTTGCTGACCTAGCTCACCTTGAGAAATCGTAATCCAGACTTCAATTGAACAACAGGAGCTGTCCTCTCTTGAGCTTCCGCGATACAAGAACCAAGAGGCAAGAACGAGACAAAGCAGGGAAGGTACGCAGGCGAGTTTCACGGATCTACCTTCCTTCAACAATTCTCACGTCATTTGGTTCCAGGACAGGAACAGGAAGGAAACACCGCCTCACCATCATCCACATTCGGTCCCAGGACCGGGATACTTCTAACCTACCTGACAACCTGTTCCTTCCCGCAGACCTCATCGTTGTACAGAGGCCGTGAATTGCCCGATGTTCGGCAGCCTCCCTTCGTTACGTTGACCCGCTCCTTCTCCCCTAGAATTCGGAACCATTTACTTCTTCGCCAACCCACTCTCCAGGGCTATTGAACTTTCTAACGCCCAAACCACGTCCTTCACCCAACTCCTCGCAAATTTTATCCCGCTTGCTTACAACCTGAGCTGCGGATCCAGGCTGAATGCTTTTTGTTTTGTTCCAACCACCCTTATTCCGGGTTTCCTCTTTCTGCCCCAACCCTTCAAAATCTCGTTGCACCGAGCTCCTCCTTGCGGTATCTGCTCATAAGGAGCCGTAGACAAGGTCACCGGGGCACGTCACACCCACCCGTTGCGACAAACCACAACCTACCCACTGCCAAAATAGTTCGTTCAACAACACCCGATTCTGCTTCAACGCAGCAAGCCTGTTGAGAGGCGAATGTCTTTGCGAGAGGTATGTGTAGTGGCAACTTCACATCAGCTTTCCCTCGGCTAACCACTCAAAATTCAGCAGTGACTCAAGTCAAGTTATCATCCTGCATCGAGGTCAAGTCAACGGAAAGAGACTCGGCTATCTGTCTCGCCATCATCCCATTCGACGCGGAATCTCATTAAAGAGTGGTAATCCACGCTCCGCCAGCAAATCATGGAGACGTTCAACTTCGGCGTCGCATCGCTCCTGGAGCAACTCGAGCCCGACCTGAATAATTTTGACCAGTGGGACACGATGTTGCGACACTACCTTGAAATCGACAATCTCTTGGACTACATCTATGAGGAAGTTCCCCCGCCGAACGTTTCGACAGAATCCTGGAAATACGAGACTTGGCGCCGGGAGCGGGCACTGGTGATGTTCATTCTGTGCGGTACCCTTAAGCACCCCTACATACGGAAGCGGCTCAGAGAAGAAGAGCATTGGCGCTTCCTCGATGACCAGAACCCTTGCGAGTTGTATGGTATCATCGAGCACTGGTCTGCGACGCAACCGGCTCCTGAACTCTAGTAACCCTCGACACCGGTACGACATGCAAGGAGAGTTCCCAGGACGCGCGAATGGCCACGCTTGCTAAGTTGATACCAAATTGCAAGGGAGGCCCGGCTATATGTGTCTTGTAATAGTTCACTCAGGCAGTCATTTACTGAGCTCAAATGACCAACATCTCAAACAAGTTTGAACGGAATTTTCTGCGTAGATTTAATGACCGGACTCTTCGGGCTTCCTAGTGGAATTCTGGCTTCTGGGAATTCCAAGAAGAAAGCAAAGCGTGACGTTTTGACTTGTTAACAAACGCCTTAGCAGCGATTGAGCCAGTCTGCCGACATTGTTGCCTTCTTCGTGTGGCCGTTTTGGGTTGGATGCAAAGCCCATACTCAGTAGACGTGGAAAAGATATCGGGATGATTTGGGGGATTAGATGCCGGTTTAACTGCAACGCTGCATATATGCTTTGCTCAGATAGTAAAGTAACAACAGACGAGACCAAATTTGTGGATCAAAGACAATCCTTGGCGCGCCCCAAAAACAGGCACCCCTTGAACCAACAGATCATGAAAGAAGTTATGCCACAGCACAAGTATGAAAAAGGAATAAACAAGTGGACATGATTTCTCATCATTCTATGACTCTGAAAAAGGTCTCACTTTGCATGAAATCTGGTCAGAACCTACCGCAAAACTCGAGTGTCTGCTGGAGGTTGGAAGGTTACCTGACCCTACTTTAGCCCTTCTGTGTGCAATCCAACAGATGTAGGTAAGTACATCGAGCAAGGCGCTTTTGGACATCCCCAAAGGTAATAGGGCGACGGTAATAAGATGCTTTAACTGAACCCCGGAGAGGATATAAATATCTGTTTTGGCAAACTTACAGTGGAGATAGGCTTTTGCTGTAGAATAAGACGCGCGAGTTTGGTTTTAAAAGCGTCAGGAACGTAGACAAGAGTAGAAACGTAATTATCTTGCTATTCCCGGACATATTATAAGAGCTGAGTGACATTTACAAAGCAAAACATAATGGCTTGGATGTTGCAATGCCATCTAGCACCCAATTGCAGCGCTATCTCGTTGCCCACCAAATTAGCTTGACCGGAGATAGCGTAGTAACTGCCAGCACAATACCTGATCATAGTAGGAGCACGGTCCACCCTTGCTTGCGCTTCCTCCTCCCTCGATTGTCAATTCACCACCCCACCTTTCGCACTCTTCCCCCTTCACACAAAAACAGCATTGCACTCGCCGTCGCCGCGTCCGAGATTTCAACTTGCCTTGGGGGAAAATCGAGGCATTAACTGCCGTCGCTCTCATTGCGAGCATCACTGCTTGAAGCATCCGCACTGATCTGTCGCTTACGGCGTCTGATCGAGCGGCAACCTTTGATCACGCTGGTAAGTCCAATATGAGGTTAGCGCGACAGCGTCGCCCTACTGTTCTCGAGATCACTGCCGACCACTGCCTACCCTTCTCTTCCTTCTCTCTCCAATGTATCTAGGCAAGCGAGAGCAGGCGTCTCCATCGCGCAGCTCCGTAGACGTGACAGCTGACTAGCCTAAAGCTCAGTGACCCCCCTCAAGCAACATCTCCTCATTCGAGTTGTGCACCCGAAAACAAGCGTTTTGGGCTCCTTCCTTTATTTTCTCTCCATTCTTCTAGTTTAACTAGAAGTTCCAAACACAACCACTTGCCAAGTAGCAAATAGCCTTTCAGCAATGTACAGGTACTGTGGCAGGCCCCCCAGGGATGTGGTCGCATCGTTGGTACGGTTGGCATCGCTGGCATCGTTGCCGCATACTCTGGTGCCACTGGATGGGGACGGGCACCACAACCTCGAGAGTTGGGACACCACGATCCGACACTTTCTAAGGTTGGAGGGTCTTCATGTGTTCCTCGATACCGACATCCCCGAGCCGGACAGGAACAACCGGCGACTTTGGCAGACCTGGAACGTCGGCCGAGCTGTGGCCAAGTACGCTCTTTGCACGACTCTCTCGAAACCCCATATTCGCGAAAGACTTCGTAGGCACGGTTGGGACTCGGAGAATGAGAGCCCAAAGTACCATTACGACCTCGTCTGGTCACTCTGGGACATCTCATTCCTGCCTAAGGCCTACCAACCGTCTCTGCTCAGCCGTCCCTCCGTTCGATGGAAGCTCCTGTCGCTACTACGCGCAGAGTTCGGATGTTGTTTTGAGAAAGATGCCAGAGCAACGGGTAGTCGGAGGGAGAACTGATCTACAGGATTCGTGAGAACAGGGTAACAGTGCAAGGGAGATATGGGAGCCGGAGAGACCATGAAGTTACGGATGAGGTGGTGACAACGGCCCCATGAAGTCAGTTAGTCTTAACTCATCTCATTAGACTCATTTCTTATTTCTACTACATTCCACCAAGTGACTGGAAAGTGATGCCTCTACAAACCCCATAGATCGTACTTTACCGACACTGCTGTGCCCAAGTACCTCGCTTACGTCTTCTCTCTCGCAGGCTCAAAATACACATCAAGGGGTATTCTGTCCCAGAGAGCGTACGACCTTTGCCGTTCGATCCATTTCGCAGTGGTCGGTGCCGCCCGCAGATCGAAATCGAAAAGTATACGGGCAAGAATCCATCTCATTTCAGCATACGCGAGGCTATTCCAGGTGTGAGCTGCGGTTAGTACAGGGCCATTGACATCTGAGATGACAGGGAGGACGAGATATGCTTACTTTCTGCCGATACAGTTCCTAGGACCGACACTGAATGCCTGCAAGGCGTCGAGCATGTTGCCCTTCTCCCTAGCTGTCTCCTTATCGTCGAGGAAACGAGCGGGATTAAAAGCCCAGGGGTCGACCCAGTTCTCCTTGCTGTGGTTCATGGCCCATTGCTGGACGTCGACGAGTGTCTACGTGTTAAACGGTCAGTCAGTGACCCCTTTTCAATGACAAGTGGGTTGGTTAGACGGCATTACTCACTCCTTCAGGGATATACTCTCCCACAACCTTGGCTCCTCCACGGGGCACAACCCTGGGCATGTTCGATGTCACGGGGGGATATAAACGCAGAGTCTCGTTCAGCACAGCGAGCATATAGGTGAGCTTGTTGACGGAGTTGATGTCGATCTCGTCAACGGACTTGAACGTGGTGCGGACTTCCTGAGTCACTCTCTTGAGGACCTCGGGGTTCTGCGTGAGGAGGTAGGTTACGCCCGTGAGGGTAGTTGCTGTTGTTTCCGAGCCGGCACTGTTGACATATGTTAGGGTCAGATAGGTCATGTCAGACGATGCCAGAGTTTGGGAAGACTCACAGCACAAGCATCCAGGCATTTGCGGAAAGTTCCTCGAAGCTGAGACCCTAATTGACAACTTGAAATTAGCTTTATTCTGTTAGTTCGCAAAGGGGGGTGACGGATGAACGTTATGCTGACGGGTGGCTGTCGGTTGTGCCACCTTGGCACCCAACACACAATGCACGTCATCAACGCGGAACGGGGAATCTCCCGACGGGTAGGGCTGGTGGTCTTGCCGAATTCCTTGTGGTTGAAACGCAAGTGCCTGAAAAACGACAAACGGCAAATGAAAGGGCGAAAACAAGAGCACTTACAAGCTTCTCCTGCCGTTGAACCAAGCCCTCAAACAAATCATTTCTATCCACCGGCATCTTCAACCGCTCCTTCAACATCAGATCAACGCTCTCCATACTCTTCCTAAACACCTCCGCGCCCTTCATCTTCCAGATGACCTGAACAACCCAGTGCAGTCCCACATAGCTCAACGCCCCCAACGGCGCCATGCTCTTCAAGCTGCCCAAAATGAACTCCAACCACGGATGGTTGCCATTCGCCGCCAGCGCGCCGAACGGCATACCAAAGATTAAGTCACCGGTAATATCAAACGTCACACAGTTATACCACGACGTCGCATTCAGGGGCACCCTCCCCTCCTCCCCTTGCTCGTGAAGCTTGTGAATCAGCAAGTCGATATACTTCCCGATCAGCGGCCCTTGCCCGCGCATCGACGCGTCCGAAAAGCTGTTGGCCAAAGCCCGACGCAGCTGCGCGTGTTCCTCGCGCCCGGCGCTGACGATGTGCGTGGCTTGGTCGTCGACGGGGCGGACGAAGGACTTGCACT
>RANY01000950.1:0-24794 GCA_009805235.1 Neurospora pannonica FGSC 7221
GTAGTACGTACCGGRCCTTGTTGCCTGAGCTTCAAGGTGTCTATCTAGTGGTCTGAGTACATATGGATCCTTCTGAATGCCTTCATCCATTCTCCTGTGCTCTCCTGGTGCCGGCCCTCGCCAGTCTGCCTCATCCTTGCGTGTGTGGTRGGAAATCATCTCTYATGATGCTTGTTGATGCCTAGCGAGGCCAGGGGTCTGGCCTAGCGCCTTCGGCAGTTCAATGGTTGGCTCGGTAGCCCAGTGGTTTGACAGAGGGTCAGGGTAGGTYGTGTCGTCGGTTGAACAGTCTGTCCGAAGGAAGGCTGAGCCTATATGCCTGAGGCATCGGTGTGGTTGCTCTCAGCCCTGCGGGTGTTGCTCTCAGCTGTGCGGTTCAGCTGAGCCTCAGTCTTGATAGTTCGGTCATGGTGGATGTCCGTGTGACANGTTGAACAGTCTGTCCGAAGGAAGGCTGAGCCTATATGCCTGAGGCATCGGTGTGGTTGCTCTCAGCCCTGCGGGTGTTGCTCTCAGCTGTGCGGTTCAGCTGAGCCTCAGTCTTGATAGTTCGGTCATGGTGGATGTCCGTGTGACAGCAGCTGCATTTGGATTTATGCCAATACTCGGTTGTCTTGTTCACTCCAGCTAAGCTCCGCTCCTTGGCTCCAGTCTGCTCCTGGCCTTCTCGGTCCAACGAGCCAATCTAAGCCTCTCCCCCACTCCCAGCTTCTTGAGCAGCACATCCAACTGGGTCGTCTGCATATCCTGTAGAGCCACGATCCTCTCCGTTGCCGGCACTAGACGGTCCTCTCTATAGGCCAAGCCTCTCCTTCCTTGTGCCAAGAATCTCCTTTTGCATAGCAACAATCTCCTTGTATTGGTTAAGCGTCTCCTTCTCTTGGGCAAGCTCCCCCTTGTCTTGGCCAACCCTCTCCTTCTTTGGGCCAAGAATCTCCTTCTGTATGGCAACGATCTCCTTGTATTGGGCAACTTCCTCTTTGTCTTGGGCAAGCTTCTCCCGGTCGTGGGCAAGCTTCTCCTTGGAATGAGCAAGAATGTCCTGGTGTTGGGCAAGCATCTCTTTGTGAAGGACAAGGGTCTGTTCGGCTAGAGCTCGGTATACAGTTGTATACTCCTCAATCTTGTCTGCCGTCAACTTGGTAACCCGATGCTCGTGCAGCTGTTCTTTTTGAAGTGCGATTATCTCCCGCAAGTGGAAGGTTATGTCCCATCCGATGAGAATCAAGAGGCCGCACACGGCGGAGAGTTTGGATTCTGGGACGAACCACATAATGGCGCAAAGGGCGGTAAATGAAATCCCGTAGACAGTCATGGAGGGATTGTCGGCCATTGCAGGCGGTATGACAATGCAGGGAAAGTTGATGGTTGGTTGGTCTCTGGAGGTCTACTGGTCTTGAGATTAATACGGACGAGTGTCGATTCCGGAGTAGAGTGATGGAGATGAAGTGGACTGAATGGTGAGGGTAAATCTGAGGAAAGAGGGCTGGTTATATATCTGGCCATATCAAATGATCAAGATCTAAGCGGCAATCGAAGAAGGAAAGCTCTAGAGGGCAACGTAGGAAGAAGTGTTGTTGAGGGCATTCCAGTATCACAAGAACTACCTAACAAAGGTATCTTGATCTTCAATGTTCGCTTTACGCTCTTCATATCCAATCCATTGGGTTCATTGTACCACCTCTGGTTGTGCTCAATCATGGTCATTCACGTCATCGATATTGCGTTCATCCAGTTCGTTTAATCCACGGCAAGAACGCCTGTGCAGGTATAGGCCAAACGGAGAAAGGGCGACTTGCTAATGAAGGCCAACAAAGCTGGACGGATCCTTGGCACAAGTCATGGACGTTGCAGTGGGAGAATATTCCCGAATACCTCTATGGTTGATTGGTCACTTGAAATCTATCTGACTCATTTGACAATTGACTGTGATATGACTGGAATCATGGAGCATTCCTCCCTATATCCCTCTTTTTTTACAATTCTCCCGACCGTGCAGGTGATCACCACATCCGGCTCCGACGGCGCACAACCCTGAGGAAGCATCTTCTCCTGGCTGCCGAATTCCGTCTCGCTTTAGTCTATCAGATCCGGCTTCCAGTGTTTAAAAGGATGGCAAATTCCGTTGAATGACGACCGGCATTTACTTATCCAGCCTGGGTGGAGGCACGTCGTGCGGCCGGAGAGGTAGGGAGGCCAAGGTAGTGCAGGATTCTGGACTGGAATCTTCACCAAAGCATGGGAAACATATCAGGGCTCTGTCACAGCACTCTATAAGTAGGTAGTCAAGCCGAAGTGTCCGGTGCAAGCGTTGCTCATATCCGTCTATTATCATAACAGCTTTACTCCCCCCTGCTCCCCTATCGTATCCTTCACTTTCAAGTTAATCCTAGGTACTACCTACCTATGTATGCTTCCAAATTGCGACTCAATCAGTCTTCGATTTATGATCTTGGCTCCCCTCCCAATCTCTTGCAACCCCCCACCTCTTCTCTTCCATGTCTACTACAGATTGAAGCAGGAACGGATTAGAGATGCCATGACTTTTCGTGCATGTGTACAATAAAAGACTAGGAAGGAGCGGCTTACAGGGCAAAGGAGAGTGCCTTCGGTGCAGCTCCTGACTCCTCCCAATAGGATTGATAATCCCTTTCATCAGTTGGGCCTTGATCCTTATGCGCCTCCGGCCTTGGAGTCTTTCCCTTGAGTACCACTGCGTCGTGGACTCATCGCGCGTGCACCCCCTCGATAGAGAGCCATCCCAACGCCGTAGGTTGCTGGGTCTCTCTGGCCCTGCTCCTGTCTCTGACCCTGCTCCTGTCCTTCCCTTCGGGCGCCTGGTGCTTGGGTACCTTGCGTCCCGGGTCTGAGTGTCTCCGGTATAATACCCGCACACTGGAGACATCGCTCAAATGCCTGCGTCCTCTGTCTCTGCAACTCCATATCAAGCATGTACATCTTCTCGGAAAGGGTAGTTGTACGCAAGTTCATGTCTATGATCTTTACTACAAGCTTTACTTGCTCTTCTTGAAGTTTGCGAGTGTCAGAGATGTAGGAAGTTATAGTCCATCCTATGAGCGTGATGCTGACGAAGATCAAAAGCGGAACTGTGATTAGGGTGTTGTCTTGGACTGGTAGGGTGACGGGGGTGGTGGTTTGGGAGGCAGCCATGTTTCGGACGATGGAGATCTGGAAGTTGTGTGATGTCATGAGGATGATGTTGGTTGAGTGGCACAGATTAAATGCTAGGAGGGATCGGTGGCCAAATAATAATATAGCTGGTCATGTCGACGGATGAAGGTCTTAAAGGCGGGCGGCAAAGATAGGGTGAATCCTCTGGAAGACAGTATTGAAGCCGACAGTTGTCTGGGGCGTTGTAGTGTCTCAGGAATCAATGTACAACGCAATCCTTTGTGTACGCCTTCACATCCAATCCCCTGGCTTCATCACAACATGCCTGCTTGTTTCCATTGGTGGTCGGTTTATTGCATTGATTCACTTCGTTTACTTTGACAGGCAGAACGCTTGTGCAGGTGCAGGTCAAACGGAGAAAGGGTGACCTGCCGAACGAAGGACAAAGCCGAGTGCTTGGAGCAGGTAATGGACCAGCGTACCTACCTGTGTCAATACAGTATACGAAACGTTTTCATCACAATGAAGGATCAATGCAGTAAAATGACATGTGCGAACGAGATCAATTGGACTACTTCGAAACCTCCAGACCGATCTCAACTGCAGTTGAAGTATTGGAGCATAAACCTCTTCAATCCTTGTTGTCGTAATTGATAAGGTATTTTCGCTCTCGGTTTTCGCCTTTTTGCTTCTTCTCCTCGACATCCACACAATCAATCACCTCTTCCTTCTCCTTACAGTCCGTCCCGCTCTGATTATTACCAGCACAGGAATCAGCTTCTCCTGGCTCCCGTTGTCCATCTCGCTCTGGTCTTCCTCCATACCCGGCCCCCAGCCTGGCTCCAAGGGATCGCACCTTCCCAGGGCGTGCTTTGACAGCGGGCATTTACAATCCGAGATTGGATTGAGGCATGGCCGGTCCTTTTCCTTGACACCGTGGTGTTTGAGCAGGACGTCCATCTGCCGGGCGTGGAGGTTGCCATAGTCGAAAAGCCTGTGTTCGACGTCCGTCAGGCCCTCTTCCAGCAGCTCCTCCTTTCGCTTGCTAGTGCTCAGATGCTCTCTGGCCCACTCTACCAGTTCTTCCAGGGGATGCTTCGGCCAGCCGCGTTTCTTGTAGGCCCGGATCAGCCATATGATGAACATGACCAGGCCAACCACGCCCAAGTAGATATTTCCGAGTGCTGGCAGAAATGAGAAGATGGAGGAGACAGCGTTCTTGATGGGGCTGGATGGCTCAGGTGAGACGGCATTGATGGTCACATTGACGGTGACCGCAGACGTGGAATTGGTGACTCCCTGGTCGGTGGACAGCAGTGGTGTCAAAGCGTCGACGACGGCAGTGGTGATGTCGTTAGTGATGGGTGCCATTGTTACTTGTTGGCGGTGATTGAAGATGTGTTGTTCGAGAAAGGTACTTTAAAGATTGATCGTGTTCGACAACAGGAGAAGCGTTCTTCGTGATCAGTTACTTGAGGTTCGTGGTTGGTAATGGAACAAAAAAATTTGGCGGATGAATAATGGATGTAGTGATGGGTGTATTTATCGGGTTCAACTAAGGGAAGAATTAACGCAGTGAAGGGACATCATCAAGTGAAGGGAGGTCTTCGAGCGTGGTGAATGGAGGCTCGGTGGAGGCATCGCCAAGCCTTGGGAATAGAACCTGAAGAGACATGTGAGATATCCGACGAAAAGCTCAACCTGAACCTTAGCAATGCCATGCCGGATGAGTGACTGCGTTCCTTGAAAGGTTTAAGATGGCTGTGAATGGAACAAATGCTCCGGTGGGAAGCTTTGTGATGATCTCGACGTGGAGTGGTAAGGTTGTAGCAAGACTCGTCAAGGTTTCGGAAGGCCTCAACCCACGCGAGACACTCCCAATTTTATCGCACAAAACTCCCCCAGAACACCACTTTATACATTTTGATAAGAGTAGGATGGAACAGAGGCTATAAGGACAAAGAGTAATCCTCTTATATACAGTGACCATAGAGATATACCAGGCTAAATGTGGGTCATAGCAAGAGTGCGAATATGATGTTTGGTGCTTGGTGTTTCATGCTTGCTAGTGTATCGCTAGCTTATAGCGTGTTATAGCGCGCAGCATCTAACAGCGATATTTGAGTGGAAAACGCCAAGCATTCGGGGAAAGGTTGCCTGGGATGTTCTTTTGTCAGGAAACAACCCCATCAAAGCCACTTGGCATGCGAGCGCCTGGCGCATGGTAGAAAGCTGTAGATCTTGTTACTCCGGATGGATAACGGACAAGGAATCCAAGCGGGGAGTTATTTACTTCGACTACTGGTAGCTGACCGAAAATTCCAAATCGAACTGGGTTGCTATGTTGATATGCTAAGCTATAGCGGGCCTACGACGTGTTACAGGGTGCTGTATCTAACAGCACAAGAGCAAGAAGCAAGTTAACAACAGGAAAGGAAACAACCCTCATCAACCAACAAAATACCGGCATCATAGGCGTCTCCCAATCTAAGTGATCCTTATATCTCATACACGGTAATCACTCCATTGTTTCCTCCTGACCCTCCACATCTGACAAGCCTGATACACTGCCACCCCCAAGAGCTTCCCTAGCTTCCCTCTCAATTGGCTCCAACGCCTGTTCAAGCACATCAAAATACAGCCTACTTCTCGCCCAGTCCACCATCTGCTGTAAATCCAAATCGAACCAAACGTGATGAAACTTGTCCTTGACGAGCTTTCCAAACTTCTTCCCATCCTTCGCCACCTTTTCATCCTTCCACTAAAACAAATCCACCGCCTTCCTTGTCTAGGAAACTACGTCCTGCGTCCTAGCATACCTGAAGTCGTTGTACACGTAGAGTACTCGCTCGAGCATCCTGTCCGTGTCCACTTCAGATTCAGGGCCGTTCAAAACCTGATCGTAGGCGCTTAGCCCCTATCTTGGTGACAGGAAAGTCTCTTCCATTGCCTCCTACCTCACCCTCCTACAATCCTGTTACGCACCCGGAACCATGCCCTCACCATCCATCCCCTCCAAGTCCACATCTTCCATCGCCTGCGCAACCACACAAAGCTCCAGTATATCCATCTCCTTGTCCAGCATATTCTGTAGATCCAAATCAAACCACACATGATGAAACTTGTCCGTGATCAGCTGTCCAAACTTCTTTCCATCCTTCGCCACCTCCTCATCCTTCCACTGAAACAAGTCCACGGCCTTCCTCGTCCACGAGACCACGTCATGCGTTCGAACAATTCTTACCTCGTTATACACATAGAGCGCCAACTCGAGCACCTTGTTCCTGTCCATCTCAGGGTACTCAGCCTGAAGGACTGCTACCTTCTCCAACAGCTCCGCCAGAACCAGCGCATCCTCGATCCCCAGTCCCCCTCCCGCTCCCAAATGCGGACCTGCGGCGTGCGCGGCGTCGCCGGCTACTGCTACTCGACCGGAGTAGTACTGCGGGAGAGGAAAGTCGAAGGTGTCGAAGATGCCCCACTTGACAATCGGTCCGCCTCCCCCCTCGTTCACTTCCGGGAACAATTCCGCGAGCTTTTGCGCGGTGGGATGCCATCCTTTAAATGCCTGGCGGATATCCTCCTTGTTTCCGGGGAGAACATGTCTCTTCTCATCCGGCCACTCGTTGGGGTCGCTGATGACGGCCAGCATGTTCAGGACCGAGTTGTTACCGACGGGGTAGGTGATGATGTGCGCGCCGGGGCCGTTGTACATGAATCTTGTCGAGGTACGGTGCTGGCCGACGGCCTGGACGGCGCGGGACATGGGGACTAGGGCACGGTAGCAGTATTTATGGGTGTAGCTCGCTTTTGCTACATGTTGGAAAGAAGAAGGGTCGAGATGGGACTGGACGTGTTGGCGCAGGCGGGAGCGGATGCCGTCGCACCCGATGACGAGGTCGACACTGTGAACGGTGCCGTCGGTGAATCTGAGTAGTATCTTTCCACCGGCCTCGGGGTCGTATCCTTGGTCTCCGGGTTCTTGGACTGCCTCTACCGTCTTGTTGAACTGGATGTTTTGTGGCGGGACGAGCTTCCCCCACTCCTCCAGAATCTCGGATCTCTTGCAGCCCAGGAATCCGTCCTCAGGCACGGGAAGGGAGTACAGCAGCTCGTCGGTGAGACCGTTGATCCACTGGAACTTGTCTTCACCGTTTGGATTGGCGGTGCGCTTGTAAGCGGCGAAGACTTCCGGGTTAAGCAGCTTCATGGCTTCTTCGGCGTTGGGAGAGAAACCGATGCCAGCACCGATTTCGCGGAAACCGGGGGAGCGCTCATAGACTGTGTAGGAGATGCCACGGCGTTCGAGCCCAAGAGCGAGGTTGATACCGGTTATGCCGCCGCCTATGATTGCTACGTGGAAGGGAATGGGAGAGGGGGCAGAGAGCCCGGATGGGGAGCGACCATGGGCGAGTGAAGGCATTTCGGCTTCGAGTAGTCTGTTGGTAGTACAAAAGGTCTAAGGGGTAGCGCCGAGGGATGTTGAAAGACGTCTGGCGGCGTCGTGGTATTTGAAGAGTCGAAGTGTCGAGGAGTCGAAGTGTGGAGGACTCGAGTCGCGCGAGAAGCGAGGGGTCCGTAGGTGGGATGCGAGGAGTTCTGCCCTTGTGCAAAGCTCAGCTGTTGGAATGCAGGTTGTGCCGCGGGGAACGCATGATTGAGACATGCCTGCAAGTGAGACAGGTTTCTGCACGCGCGGGTGTGGTGGACGTGTCGGCTCGGGGCTTGGGTGGGGGACGTCCGACTCCGGTACTCGACTGGGGCTGTTGTGCAACGCTGGCCCAACCCGAGCTTTTCCAAACAACTAAACATAAACGACTTGTCTTCTTCTCGAAAGACAACCCAGACGTCACCACAACACGGAATAACCTTCCCAACCTCCCGCAACATTGTCACCATGCCGATGCTAGGAGGAATCCCCGGCCACCCCAAAAGCAAAGTGCTCTTGACCGGTACATCGCCTTGTCACCTCCATCTTCAGCTCATCAAGTCTAGAGGTACTAACACTACCGGTAACAGGCGGCACCGGCTTCATCGCCTCGCACATCCTCGATCATCTCCTAGAATGTGGCTTCGACGTCGTAGTAACCGCCCGCTCCCAAGTCAAAGGCGAACGCATCCTCGCATCCATTGCCAATGCCCCCAATGTGGTCAACAGCGTCGGCTGCAAAGTGACCTACGCTGTGGTAGACAACATTGCTCAACCAAGAGCTTTTGATGAGGTTCGTCTCTCCTTTTCCTTTCCACCCTCCGGTTCCGCGGTTTGGTCGGGTACTAACAAGTCATCTGCCACACAGGTCATCAAAACGAACCTGCCCCTCCACTACTGCATCCACACCGCCTCACCCTACCAGCTCTCCTTCTCCGACCCAGTAAACGACTGTCTCCGCCCAGCCATAAGCGGCACCGTCTCACTTTTGACTTCTCTGCAACAGCACGCCTCCTCCTCCCTCCTCCGCGTCGTCTTCACCTCCAGCAGTGCCGCCATCCTCAACCCGCCCAACCACCGTCCCGTGTACGACGAATCCTCCTGGCCCGATGACGAAACGCTGAACTGGGACCTGGCCAAAGATCCCAACGCGCCCGGTGACACGGCGTACAGAGCAAGCAAGAAGTTTGCGGAGCAAGCGGCGTGGAACTTTATGGAGGAGCATCAGCCGACCAGTTGGGATTTGGCGACGATCAATAATACGTATACTTTTGGGCCGCTGCCTAGGAGTCTCGATGTCAAGAATGGGGGGGAGTTTAGGGTTAACACGTCGAACGAGAGGATTGTGGACTGCTTGACGGGCAAGTGGTCCCAGGGGATTCCGCCGACGGCACCGGTGTTCACGTTTGTGGATGTCAGAGACGTGGCAGTGGCCCATGTGAGGGCGATGACGAGGCCGGAGGCGGGAGGGAAGCGGTTTTATGTTGTTGGTGGGTACTTTAGCAACCCAAATATTGCTGGGGTTGTCCATGGGTTGTATAGGGCGGAACAACAAGGCAGGGCGGTTAGGAAGTTGAAAGTGGCGGATAAGTGTCAACAGTGTGTGAGGGTTGATGACTTCCCGGAGAGTCACTGGATGTTTGACAATACGAGGAGCAAGAAGGTGCTGGGATTGGAGTATAGAGGGTTGGATGAAAGCGTGATTGATACGGTTAGGAGCTTGAGGGAGATGGGGGTTGGGCAGGGTAATCCGCAGATTGCTGGACATTGTGGTCCGAATAAGGAGACTTTGCCGAATTAGATACGTGTAAACATCATCGAATGAAGGCGCACATCAGGGTATCAAGGTAGATTGAACTAACCGCTATCAAATTCAAAAATCAGGCGCTCTGCTTGTACTCCCCCTTAGCCACCCTCTCACACAACTCCTTCAACGTCTTACCCGCCCACTCGAAATCGCTCTGCCCCAGATACACCTGCGCGCTCAACCTCGCCCAGAACCTCCTCCTGTAGAAGGTCATCGGCACAAAGGTGTTGTACTCCTCCTGCAACACCTTGTACATCCAGTTAAACGCCTTAGAAGCCTCCTCCTGGGGAATCTCATACAACCCCTCGACCTCCTTCTCCTCCTTCTCCGTCAACTTGACCGACGCCTTCGGATCATCCCCCGTAACCAACGGCAGCGCAATGTTGACCATGGCGCACCTGACCAGCGTCCCCTTGTTATTTTCCAACACCCTCGTCCCCAGAATCTCCGCCACCTTTTGTCCACCTTCCCTCGCCAACTTGGTCGTGTACTCCATGATCCTCTCCTCCCCGCCGAGCACCTCCTCGCGCCACTTGATCGCGTCCTTGACGCAGAAGAAAGGACTATTATCCACCGTCCCGACGAACTCGAAGTTGTTGACAAACTCGGACTTGCTCGTCGGCGGCAGCGGGTTGAACCTGTCCCCAACCTTCGGCACGAACCCGTGAGAGGTGGGTAGCGTCGAGCGGATCAAGTGCTGGTTGCGCAGAGGGACGTAGAAAACTGCGCATCCGCGCGGCGTGAACAGCCATTTGTGGCAGTTGCTGACCAAAAAATCGGGGTCGGTCTCGGAAATCTTGAGGTCCACCATGCCAATTCCTTGCGCGCCGTCGACGCACGAGATGATGCCCTCTTCTTTGCACACCTTGACGATTTCTTCAAAGGGAAAACGGACGCCGGGCATGGAGGAAACGACGTCGATAACCGCCAGACGGGGCCTCTTCCCCTCTTCCCTGCTCTTCTTGATGGCATCCCGGAAAGCAGCGACAACCTCCTCGTCCTCCGCCGGGTAGACCAAAGACACACATCGAGACCCTACAACGCCCAGCTTATCCTCAACCACGTAATCGATCGTCTTGCCGCACGCGCCGTAGATGGTGTCGAAGTAGAGGATCTCATCCTTGCCGTCGGCCGACCAGACAATGTTGCGCAGAACGGTGTTGACGCCTAGAGTCGCGTTGCTGACGAAAACGACGGTTTCGACGGGGACTTTGAGCAGTTTGGCGACGGCGGCGCGGGACTCGTCGAGGAGGATGGACGTTTGATAGCGGATGAATGAGTCGGGGCGGGCTTCGGCTGCGTTTTGGTAGGTGCGGAGTTTTTGCTGGATGGCGGAGGGGATGGTGCCGAAGGAGCCTGCTTCTCGTTAGTACATTGCAGTCATAGGGTGCGTGTTGACGGGTTGTACGGACCGTGGTTGAGGTTCCGGTAGGCAGGGTCGTGGAGGAAGTCCTTGAGGAGGGCATTGCCGAATTGGACGGGGCCAGTTTGGGCTTCGGCCTTTTGCTGCAGAGGCAGCTCAAAGGTTGTAGCGACCATAGTAACTGTGGTGTTGGTGGTGAGGGGTGAAGATAGCAGGTTGATGACAATGTTTGCGATCAGTAGAGTGAGGAAGCTCTCCCTCAAATATAAAATCTTATCGCCGTCCGTCCTGACTCACGGAACCCCACTGACATGTACCATGACTCCATCGGCCCGTTCATCGCATCCTTGCCAACCGGGAATCTCGTACCGGATCGTCGGACGCTGTCATTAGCGGGTCCCGTCGGCGCAGGGGGTCAGGGACAGGGGCATGCATTGGCATCAAACCCCACATCATCCTTCTTTCAGCTGTCAGCCCTAGACCTCTCGCGAGTTCGTGTTGTTCAACGCTATCGAGTCATTGTTCATGACCTTCCAGAACCGTGATAAACCGCCCTTGACCGCTCCTATCTTCGGATTCGAGATATGATGAGGTTGCATCTTGTCAATCAAAGGGCGCGTTCGAATCTCTCCGTCTTACGAGGAGCGGCTGGGGTTGAGTGCCGTTGAAAGATGGCAGAATGCATCCTGTCGGGACTGTCGTTGAAAGCGGGGAACGTGCCGAATGAATGCCGGAAAATGACGGAATGCAGCGGGTGTGACGCAGGCGGTTGCAAGCGAATCAAGGGCGGCAGACGTCAAGTTTGTGACTCGTCTGGAGGTTTGTTGACATGGTGATGATGTTGGACAAAGCTTGGTGTTGCGGAAACTGTTGTTCTGGAAAGTTTCGTTTGTTCTCGAAATGTTCTCGCAATGTTCGTGACCAGGGAGACAAGGTCAGGGCGTCTGACTAAGCAGTGTTACAGCGTCATGCGGTTGTCATTTTCCGGCACTTACCTCGGTACAGCGTAACAAAACATCACCACTGTTGCTTCTCAACATCACTTTATCAACACCACCAAAACATGCTTCCATAAGCACCGCTTGACTATTTCACCACTCAAAATGACCGCCGACGAGCCCCTATCCGACTCCCTCACTCTCTGGGCGAAGCTCTCCCTCACCTGGCTCGTCCCCCTCTTCGGTCTGTCCCCTCCCCCAACAGCAACCTCACGCCGAGTCCTACTTCTCACTAACACCCACCAGCCGCCCGATGCATCAAATTCCTCCTCTTCCAAAGTAATCCCTCCCTCCACTGGCGCCAAAACCTCGCCCTAGCCCACCTCAAAGTCCGCCGCGCCACTTACCCCGCCAAATACCTGCACCTCCAAGCGCGGCGCGTGCTCACGGGCAAAGCCATCGAGACTTATGTCGCCAAACACCCCAACATCGCGCACACCACCGTTACTGTTCCTCTCCCATCATCTCCTGATCCTCAGCTCAAGGATGTTCCGGAGCCGGTGCTTCACTTCCTCACCCCTGTGAACGGGCAGGATGATGTCGGGGGTACCTCAAGTGAGAAGACGACCCTCCTCTACTTACACGGCGGCGGCTACGTCAACCCCCTGCGCGCCAACGGGCACATGCCTTTCATTCTATCGATACATAAAGCCTGCCACGCTCAACAGACGATAATCCTCGAATACGCGCTCGCGCCCGAACACCCCTACCCGGCACAACTGATCCAAGCCGTCGCCACTCTCTCTTACCTCCTCTCGCCCTCCTCAAACCTGTCCCTTTCCCCCTCCGATATCATCCTCGCCGGAGACAGTGCGGGCGGCCAACTCGTCGGCGCTTTGCTGGCGCATTTAGCGAAACCCAGTCCCTATGCACCCCGGGTAGAAGGTTGGAGGAATGGGAGGGATCAGTTCAAAGCAGCAGTCTTCATCTCCCCCTGGGCCTCCATGCAACGACCAGGCGATTTGTTCGAAGCAGACGGTAAATGGGATTACCTCTCGCGAGGACAATGTGGACGGTTCCAAGACCTTTGGGACCCGAAGGTGGATGAGGTGTGGGCGAATTTGTGCGGTTTTTCGGCGGGCGACGATCGAGATGCTCAAGAGGAAGTTTGGGGGCGGATATTTGGGCGAGATGGGCGGAGAGCGATGGTGGGGAAGACTTTGGTGACGGTTGGCACGGCGGAGGTGTTGTTGGATAGTTGTCGACGGTTTGGGAGGGAGTGTGTGGGGAGTGAGACGGTGGTGGTGGATCGGGAGACGGACATTGAGAAGGAGGTGAAGGGGAAGGAGATGGTGACGGTGGAGTGTGTGGGGGAGGCGCATGTGCAGCCGGCGTTGGATGCGGCGTTGGGGTATGAGGAGGGGGTGATGATGAGGGTTGTTTTGGCTTGGTTGGGGGGTATCGCCGTTTAGGAGTTCGAACCCTCTACTAGGTGTGCCGCTGGCGAAGGGAAGGGACCTGGATGTGATAAAAAGCGGAAATATCATTTGATATGCACCTAGAAAAACCTCCCACTCTCAGCCCTCCTGTCACACGGACATCCACCATGACTGAACTGTCGAGACTGAGGCTCAGCTAAACTGCATAGCTGAGAGCAACACCCGCAAAGCTGAGAGCAACCACACTAATGCCTCAGGCATACAGGCTCAGCCTTCCTTCGGACAGACTGTTCAACCGACGGCACAACCTACCGGGCTATCGAGCCAACCATCGAACTGCCGAAGGCGTTAGGCTAGACTCCTGGCCTCATTGGGCATCAACAAGCATCATGAGGGATGATTTCCCGCCACACACGCAAGGATCAGGCAGACCGGCGAGGGCCGGCGCCAGGAGAGCNATCCATATGTACTCAGACCACTAGATAGACACCTTGAAGCTCAGGCAACAAGGCCCGGTACGTACTACGGTACGTACCGTTCCCCTTTGGCATAAGAAGGCTTGAGATCCCAGCCTCTCTCGGGAGGTTGAAGGAATCAACAAGGCCTTCGAGATCAAAGTAGTTTATTAGCTGAATTGAACTACAGTTCCAAGCCCAGAACACTGCCCTTGTCACATACGCAGATACAAAGATCCTCCCCATTATGCTCAACATCACCGATGGCTGGGCTGGCTTCTCACGCTTCTCGCCCGGATTTGCTGATGTGGTCAACGACTTCCAGTTCCAGAATCCAATTGACATTGGCGATCAGACGTGTGATACCTGCACTCTGAATGCCGCGGTACGCTCGTTCTATCCCAGAGTGGTCTCGGATCAAACCTTCAGGCACTAATCCTTGTGCAGGCATTTGGGTTTGCCGTGAGGAATTGCTCAACCGTCAAAACCTCGAACAATCTAACTCTTGATCAAGTGAAGAAGGCAGAGGATCCGTTCGATTTATATATCTTCAACTCGGAGATATCTGTTGTGACAAAAGAGGCCTTGAACACGAGTGCCTTGTACATCAACTTGACCCGGAAACCTGACACCGGTTTGCAAGGCGATTTGGAACACAAAAGCTGCTTTCTGTACCCTGCAGTGGTCAACTACAGCTTGAGTCTCGACCTCGACGGGTTTCTCCGAGTTCAAAATTCAAGCTGGACAAACGACACGGTCGTTAGCCTACTGTGCGTTACACATCTTTCCTGCTCTTGTGGACAATCTATTCCCCCCTGTCCCCATCCCCTTCCGCCTGCAACCACTAACAAACCTCGGTGCTTGAAGGAAGCTGAACCAACTCGACATCTTTGAAATCATCAACACCAACCTCTACCAAGCTTCCTCCTTTGCCAGGTTCACAGGCAACCCCGGAGGGTAGAAAATGCAGAACACAGGCTTCCTTGCCAACATCTACTTCGCCACAGACCCCGGTTTTCAACTCAGTGAAGAGCCAGAACATCTGGCGTACAACGACCCGATGGACGATCTCATCAGCTCCTTCCGCGAGATCGCATCCCGCATGTCGGTTATGGAAGCCCAAGAGAAGAACGACGGGAAGCTCTCCACCGAGCTAGTCGTGGCACAAAACGTCTCCTACGTTAGTAATAGCGCGAGGGTCCAGTATGCAACGGATGAAGACGCGGTGGCCCTGGCTGTTGTGATCAGTTTGATCGGTCCCGTGGCTACGCTTGTCTTGTTCTGGGGCTTTTGGAGGCTGGGAAGGAAGGTGACTATGAGTCCTTTGGAAGTGATCAATGCGATGTCCGTTTCGTCGGCCACCGGTGCTCAAAATAGGACATCCGGAAGTGGCAGGAATCTTTGCGGATTGCAAGAGCAATGTTGAGGGAGCGGCGATGGCGGATTATGTGAGGAAGAAGGATAGCGAAGGGAGTGGTGAGCCGAAGTTGCAGTATGGTGTCGTGGAGGAGACGGGACGGTTAGGGATGGTGGTGGTGAATGGGGTGCTCCCGGAGAGGCGGAGGGTGAGGAGGCCGATGGAGGGGGAGGTGTTGTAGGAGTAGGCATTGGTTTCAAGGGTCAGTTCTGAGGTAAGTCAGTTCCCGGAAATCTATGGCCGTATTTTAGCTCTTCGGTGTCAGTTCATCATCTGCATCGAACCGGAATAGCATAAACTGATGATTTAGATGCTGCGTTATCTGACTTGCCGGGAAATTCTTTCACGGATCGTTAGTGCACTATTATCATCCAAATTAACGGCTTGGTGCAACCTGTCCGTGCGCGCACTTTCTTTCCATATATTCTTCTTTGGTGTACATTTGCCCATCCATCTTCTCTCCTTCTCTTCAACCTTCTTCGTTCTTGGCCGGCTTGCACACACCTACCATCGCACCTCCATCCCCGCCTGCATTCCAATCGAACTGCTGGCGGCGGCCAAACATGGAACACTCCAGCTACGCCATATCGATTGCCTTAACGAATGAGAACGGCAACCATACCACCTTCACGGTCGTGGATCCGGTGCAACCCGCCTCATGACCTCCAAAAACTTTTGAAGGCATCTCTCAGGCGGGTCTTGATGTCTTGACGTCCTTGACGTTCTAGAACGTCCCGGCGGAAAGTAACAAGCTCCACCGCCAGTCAATAGCTTGATTGACTACCGGGAAGCCTTGTGGGTTTTAATCTTAAATCTCCGCTGGTTCGGGAGCTAGGTGTTCCCTGTCAATGAAGCGACCCTATTCGGGTCTGAACTCGGGACTCACTGTGGTGGTTCGGCACTTTGGTTGTCCAACTCGAAGGGTCCTGGTGGGAAGCACCCTCGGTTGTGGCGCCCACGGTGAAGCTGAACCGCCAGCTCGGGTCAAGGACCGGACTTCACGATAGGAATCCAGCCTATCACGAGCTAGCAGACTATAGACTGTAGAGTTGTTCACCGCGCTGGGTTATTGTGGCTTGTAGCTATCGAATGCCGTTGATGGCTGATGCTTGATATTGGTTGGATGCCGAAGCGGTGGGATGTTACCTGCCTGCTAGCTTCGATGAACGGGAGCTGATGTTTGGAGGTGAGTTGGGAATTTTCGTACTATTTATCTTTTGAAGAGCCTCTTCCTTATGTTCCTCTCTCTCCTCCCTTTGCTCTGTTCGCTTGCTGCCATCAGGCCCCCTTCTCGAGTATCCTGAGCCTGCTGTTATTTGTTTCTTTCGGCTATCGAGTTCAAACATTGAAGCGACAAAGTCAGAAGCCATGGGATCACCGGACGAGAACGATCCGTCTGGCTATGACCAGGACGTACAACAACAACAACCGTCCACCCACGCCAACTCTCTGAAGGATGTCTCAAAGACAGAAACAAACGAAGTCTCGAAAGATGAAGATGTCAAGCCTTCCCCACCTTCATGGAAGCCAGGCGCCCTCAGACAGTTCCCCGTCTACGGCATCCTCCCCTTGCTGTTGAGCATAGCATGTGCGTACCTCTACCTCCAACATCTTTCCACTCCCATAGTCCAAACCCAACCACCAACCAGTCCCACTCTCAGCTGACTAACATCCATCCCACCCCAGGCACCGGCATAGCAATCCTCATCGTCCGCCTCTCCCACCACAAAGACATCGACTCATGGTCCGGCCGGAAAGCACCGCAAGTGCTGCTTTCGTACACGACTACCGTGGCGAACTCCCTGATGGGCGTGGCGTTTGCGGAGGCGGCGGTGATTACCTTCTGGAGGGGAGCGGTGGGCGGGATGCCGGTTAGTAACTTGCATTATGTGTGGTCGAGCTCCAGCAGTGTTGTGGGCGCTTTGACGAGTTTGTGGAGGAGGAGGGCTGTGGGGGTTAGTTTGGGTAAGTCCTTTCTTGGTTCTGTTCCTGCTGTGCTGAAGTTTGACTGGTAGTTCAGAGGTCGAGTCGGGGTGGGATCCGGCATGTTGATTGCGAGGAAGAGAGCTGACTGATACCGGTGTAACCGTCTAGTGTCCATCCTCGTGGCCATCTCGACACTTCTGCGCGGTCCTCTGATGCAGAGAGCTACCTTCGTCGAACTTGTTGACCTCGAAGAATGGGACACGATCAAGATCCCAATCATGGCGAACATGAGCGATGAATGGGGTGGCATGTTAAGCGGACATTCTCTAACGGACCTGCGGTTTTCGCCCGGCTTTGCGGATGCGGTTTCCAACTATCAGACGCAGTCGCCCATGCAACTTCTTGGGGCTGATTGTAAGAACTGCTCTGTCAATGTCGTGGTGAGTTCTACCTGAAACCTCCAGTGTTCAGATTGCAAGTTGCTGACAGAGACGCCAACAGGCCTTCGGCTTCCAAGTCAACTGCACAGTTTCCAACATCCCGTACAATCTCACCGGCAGTGTCGAGAGCATCATGAACGGTACGCTCAGGGCGACCGTGTTCGACTCAAAGATCAGCGTCGTCAACGAGTCCCCGAGGGGAGCTCTTCTCAACATCAGCGTGGTGCGCAAAGTCGATGTCGGATACGAAGGCAACCTGGAGCACAAAGTCTGCTTGCTTGCTCCTTCTTTGCTGAACTACAGCATGTTTCTCGATGTCAATTTGTTGAGCTTCCAGTCCGAAAACTGGTTTGATGTCGAAGCTGCTGAAGACCCGGTGAATCTACCGCCGGTCGACTCGTTCGTGGCGCCGATGTAAGTTATCCCCTTCTTTCTTCTTCCTATCCACTTCCTCACCCAGAACCTCTCCCCTCCCATTCAATCCAAGTCAAACTAACCCTCCCTCTCCTCCAGCAACATGACAGTCCCCTACATCACCGGCTTCGGCAGCACCATCCCCGCCCTCCACGCCATCGGCTCCCTCCTCTTCGACTCCACCTCCAACGTCTCCCACGGCGGCGCCGTAGGCTGGACCACCTCCAACTCCGGTCTGCTCTCCAACCTGTTCTACACCGCCGACACGCCCGCCGCCCGGCGCAGCTCCGACCCGAAAGATTACTCGTTTGACGACCCCATGGGGGACATTATCAACGCGTACCGGGACATTGCGTTTCGCATGTCTTTACAGGCGGCGACCGAGGAAAATGAGGGGCTGTCGGACAAGGACGCGAAGGTTTTCCAGGAGGTGGGGTCGGTAAGCCATCAGAGTATGGCTAGATACGCGATGGACAAGGCCGCGCTGGCGGTGGCTGTGGTGATTAGCTTGATTGGGCCGGTGGCTACTCTGATGCTGTTCTGGGGGTGGTGGAAGTTGGGAAGGAGGTTTACGATGAGTCCGTTGGAGATGATTAATGCTGTGCTGGCGCCAGGGGAGGAGGAGTTCTTTGATGATGATAATGGTGGAGATGATGAAAGGCAGGGACAGTCGGCGAACAGGAACAGGAATCAGATGGAGGTGGCTAGGCTGTTGGCTGAGTGTAAGGGTGAGGCGTCGGGAGCGGACTTGGCGAATCATGTCAGGCAGAACAAGAAGGGGGAGGAGCCGGTGTTGAAGTATGGGGTTGATGGAAGAGGGAAGCTTTCGTTGAAGGTGGTGGGTGGAGGTGCGGAGGGGAGGTCGTCGGGAGTTAGAGGGGGGATGCCTCCTGGAATGGGAAGGCGGAGGAGGGAGAAGGGGGGTTTTGTGTCGGGGTTGGTGGATGTTTTGTTGAATGATGGGTGAACGTGTGTTTGAGAATCGTGGATATGGATTCGTTTGGTGCTGATGATAATGGTCGAAAAAGGAAAATGAGAACTAGATGTGTCACTATCTTCGTATCAGCTTAGTTTGCGGTCTGTTTGATAGTGCAATAACTGCATTTCTCTTTGGCGTCTCTTTCCCTTGCTCTAAAGATTGCATTGGACCTCCACGGTCTTGATATCGAACACGTTCAAGAAGAACTGCTTTTAAGTAACAGGCCCTAGCTTGGTCATTTATTCCGTATTAAAACTCTACAAGTATGTCCAAGAGTCATAGTCAACGACAAGCCTGTTCTGATGTACATACAGTCTTTAGCGTCTTTGTACCCCTCTACAGTGCGCGAGACCACTACAATGCCAATCACACTCCCCCCCCATACTGTACCACTCTTACCAACTCTCCAACATCCTCCTCAAAACTTCATCATTCATCTTCCACAACTGCGTTGAAAAGTCAATAGCAATCGCATTCCCCGTATACCACGTCCCCCTCTTCCCCTGCAACCCATACACCTTTTCCATCCACCCCTGCCTCATCTCCTCCGCACTAACCCCAAACCCACCCGGTCCATGATCCGAATACTCCAACACCTTCAACTTCTTATCCCCTCCCCCCTCCCCACCTGCACCCTTCACCGTTCCAGCAGCAACCATCCGATCCAAACTCTCCTGCGCCACCTTCACCGCAGCAGCGGTATCAAACTCCCCGTACGTCAACCCGGACCCACTAGTGCCGATGCTAAACAACTCACTGTCATTGCCGTAGCTGGAAAACTCAAGGATATGCGGCTCGTTGATAAACGGCTTGTTTGGATCGCTGGCGGCCAGGATGGGAGTGTTATGCAGCTCGTAACCCCTGGGCAAAACGGGCGAGGAGACGATGGCCGTGCCGTAGCGGCCGTATTTGGGGCGGCGGAAGAGATCGGTTTCGAGGGGGGAGAGGTCGAAGGGGGCTAGGTTTTCGCGGGTGGGGGGGATGGCGAGGAGGAGTTTCTTTGCGCGGATTACGGTTGTGGTTGTTTGTGCTGGTGATTTGTTGGTGGGAGGGAAGGTGGTTTTGATGGTTATCTCGATGCCACCTTTATTACCCTCCTTCTCCGGGCGGCGGACGCTGGAAACGAGGGAGTTGGTGAGCACGTTTTCGGTTCCCAAGCGGGCGTGGATGGCGTTGTAAAGAAGCTGGTTGCCCCCGTCGATGTGGTACATGCCTGCTTCTCCGTAAAAGACCTTCATCCAGGCCGGGGAGAAAGACTGCAAAAAGGTGAGGGTCAAGACATCAGTGAAGTTGCGATGTCTCGCCGCCGGACCGCCGCCCGTGGACTCGTACATCCTCGGCAGCGCCTCCGTCACGTTCCACTTCTTTGCAAACTCGCCAATTGGCAGTAGTAAGTCCTCGGGGATCTGAGGGCCGGGAGGGAGGTCCCAGAACCCGGGTTCAACCATCTTGTCCCAGCCTTTGGAGACCATGACGTCGTGGAAGCGGATGATGGCTGAAGTGATTCCGGACGGGTCCGGGCCGGTGTAGTTGGAGGGAAGTTCGAGACCGGTGGCGAAGTCGATGTTGCGGGTGATGGTGGAGCCGCGGGGGCCGAGGCCGGGGAGGAGGGTCAGGTTGAAGCGGGAGATGAAGTCGAGGCCGTCGAGGTAGGGGAAGTAGACTTGTACGCCGTATTCGCGGGGGGTGGGRGGGGTGGTGGAGGTGTCGAGGTAAGTGTCTACGTGGCCGCCCTGGTGTTGATGGTAAGCTAGGGTGGTGGAGGGGAAGGAGGGGGAGGAGCAGCACTTACGAGGATGGATTCCTTCTCGATCAAGATGACACTCTTGTTGTAATCCTCTTTGAGTCGGAACGCGGCGTGGGAGCCGGCTGCTCCGCCGCCGATGATGATGACATCTCTGTCAATGACTTTGGGGGAGTTGACGGTTGCAGCATGTACGCCAGAGAAGCTGGTAACTACGAGATAGACCTCGCAGAGTCTCTTGAGAGTCATTGTGACTTGTCTCTGAAGGTCTGCAACGGTCACAAACGGGAAAGAGACAAACAGAGCCCAACCGTTTCTGTTGCGACAACCGCAACTCTTATCTGTAGCGTGTGGACTACGCTAAATCCGTCCAGACCGCTCGGTGCCATGGCGAGCGTTGGTACCTGAATATTTTCATCCAGGCATCCGGCAGAAGCATTGAGTGCAACACTGCAGTGCTACTAGAATCTGCGGTAGGTAGAGTCCCTTGCATAAAGCCGATGCACCTACTAGGGGTGATTGGGGAAGTCATACGCGTTCCCACCAAGGATTTTCTTGGTACCCATTGAGAACTCGTCTGTGGCTCACAGATATCAAAGAAGAATGGCCCCGAGAGCAGTAGAGAGCTTCGATTCTGCCTGTGATCATGCCATGCTGTCACGCTGTCCAGCCATCTCCTCTTCAACCAACCAAGCCGCCAATTAAGCATTTACCCAAATCATTGCTCCCATAGTCTCACGTAGCTTTATACCAGAGGACCTTGCACAACTGCGGCGACCAAGAAAGCAAAAGAAGTGAAAACAACTTGGAATTTGCTCTGGTATCAATATCCACAACCTTTATGTATCCATGCTCCGTCATCCCATCATCAGAGTCCTTCAATCCACGTTCACTCTCCTGCCATAATCACTTCGAACCTCCTCAAACCATTCCCTCAGGCCACTCCCGTCCCCCAACACCTCTCCCCCTCCCCCTCCTCCGCCTTCTCCCCAAGACACACCCCTCCAACCCCTAAAACATCAAACTCCCCAACATCACCCCTCCCAACATCGGCGCCATCAACGGCAATCCTAATCCCCCTCCATACACCACCGGCCTCATCGGCCTCGCATACGGCCCCTGCGGTCTCGCATACCTCCCCCCTCCCATCGGCCCACAATCATACCCCCCATATCCAAACCCATACATACTTCCCTCGGGCCTCAAATACCTACCGGGTGGCTCCGGCTGACGCACATTCCCATTTGTTCTATCCCTTTCGTAGAACACCTCCGACAACCATGGTGTTAGCGGTTTGACGGCAGCAACGCCGGGGAACATATGCCCCGGTGGCTCGAGGTATAAGTCAACGCCTTTGTCGTCTTTGCCTAGAAGTTGAGGGCGTGAGGTCTCCATTGCTTTTTGCATTGCCCGTCGGAGGAGGAGGTGTTGTTGGAGGGCTTCGCGCTCGGCTTTTTCGCGGKCTGCGCGGGCGGAGACGCGTTCGGAGTGGGTGGTGCCTGTTAGGGCGTCTTTGAGTTTGCGGCCGAGGGTTTTTTGCTCTTCGTCGTGGTCGTGTTGTTGTTGCTGCTGTTGGGTCCGTCTCGGCGAGCGTGGTGGTTGCGGACTATGTCCCCTCGACGAGCCCGGGCGCGAATGGTGCAATAAATCCTCGTCGTGAGAATGGCTATCCGGCCCAGAAGCACCAGGGTTCCGATGTTTCAGCTGCTCAATTCGATCGCGCTCGGCAGGAGACAAGGAGTTGAGAAAGGGCTCATCGTCGTAGGGGTGGTGCCAGATGGAGCGGATGGGGTCGGCTTTGGTGTCGACGAAGAACTGGTGGTTGGTTTCGGGGTCGTAGGTGCGCACCCAGCCTGGGGGGAGCGGGCGGAGCTCGTCTTCCATGCTAAGGCGGGTTGGGGTCGGGATGCTGTCGTGCTTGTGGTGGTCGTCGCTGGGGGCGTGGAGGAGGTTGTCGGTGTGTAGGTGGGCTTGTTGGCCGCCGCTGGTGCCGGGGCGTGAGGAGGTGTGGCTTGTGCCTAGACGGGTGTCGCGAGGGCCTGGACTTGCCATGGCTTGCTCGTAGGAGGGTGGTGGTTCGCGGTTTGACATGGTGTACCAATCTGATGAATGACTGATTCTAGGTTCTTGGTTCTCAGTTTGGTGATCAATCTGGAATATCGTCGGTTGTTATATGGTAGGAAGATGGAGAGGTCGTGATGTTTCCTATGTTTGGTTGCTGACTTGTGTCTCCTGGTCGAGGACCTCGTTACGTCAGAAACCACTACGTCATTGCCTCGCGCGGTACGACGTGCCAGCAGTTGACAAACAAAGCGCCGAAGGAGCTGCTGCCCTTGCGGGCGTAAGGCTATACAAACAATGCTGCGTCCTAGCCAACTGCCTTGCTGCACGCCAAAACGCAGTGTTTAGTGCCGCATGGACTTTGTTCTGGGCATGTTGCACGGTCTCTCTAGCTCTCGTACATGTAGGCACTTACTGTACATAGCGTTTGCAGCTCCACAAAATAACGAACGTCCAGGCAGTCATCTAATGTTCAATACAATCTACCCCTAGTATATTTGTTAGTTTGGTATAAAGTAGGGGTGGAATATAAGGATCTTAAGCTAATCGAATTTGTTGAATTTGAGTTAGTACTAAATAAAATTAATATACTATAAATACTATTATATATTAATTAATATTAAAAACAAGAAAATTAATATGTAAAAATAGGTATTTGAGATGTTAAAGATTAGTAGTAAATATATCCGCTATTTATAATAATAATACAATATAACTGCTTAGTCATAGAGTACACCAATCTTTTTATATAAGATTATAAGTAAGTAACTTATACTTCGTTGATGGCCATTTTAAGGGTATTCTTAGTCAGTCTAATATGGTAATTATGCTCAATCTATCTCTTTATTTACAACTAAACGTATTTAATAGGGTTTAAATTAGGAGAATAAGCCAGCTACGTAATTTATTTATTTATAGGAAAGAGTTCATTTAATATTGCCTTAGTTACGTGAGAAGTGTAAGCGGGGGTATTATTTTATTAAATTATATAGTTGTTGTTAACGTGTGGCTGGTACTGTACCTTGTAACTACCTTGTACTACCTTGAGGTATAGAAGGTTGACTAAACTATTCCCACTACGGAATCAGTTGACTCAGTCCCCACAGAATGTACTAGAATACAAGAGGTTCTACCACTGTATTCTGGGGTCTTATAGTTTAGTCAGCATTTCTTCCAGACTGATTTGTCATCACAGGATTCAACAGAAGCTTCTAGATGCTTAATATTCATNTTTTCTTATAGTGCAGAGTTCACTATAATAGTTGTTTCTCACAGTGCAGAGTCCACTGTAACCTTCTGTCTTGAGAGCAGAGTTCTCTCTAAGACCTCTTTTACAACATCCTTCTATTGTATTTGCAACTACGCTGCTTCCTTCAGTACTGCTGTCGTACTTCCTACCGCTTCCGCTCCACTCTGCTACAAGTGCATAGTTCACTGTAGCAACCCTATACTGGTACTATCATTATAGGCCAGTCAGGGTATTGCAGCAAACAGTTGTAGACTGCGAGCTAGAAGGAATAAAGTAATTATACAATATATTCTTAATAATTAGTAAAATTGATCTTGCCCTATTTCTTATTCTAAATTAAGTAAAGACTTTTAACGCCGCTAATAAAGTAGCCTTAGAATATCCAATTATTAATTCTCTAACGAATTTAGGCTATTTTATTAAAATCTTCTCTAAGAAATATAGTAATATATTTATAATTAGGATTAAGGTTATTAATTTATATTTTATTAAATTAGATCTAACTTTCCTATTAGACCAATATTATTATAGCCTAGCGTAATATAAATTGTAGGTAGGCCTATTAATTCTTATGGGTTAATAGCTATTTAATCAGTTAGAGGATCTGTTGGGTATTCGCTTATTATATAGCGCTTTAAATTGCACGAGACTTATATAGCTAATATTAGAAGAGCCTTACAAACTTCTAATTATAGTAGAAATCGTTTAGATTTATAGAGAATTTATAAAAAAGTAATAATTTTTTAGTAAACTTCTTGCAGGATAATAAGCAGGCAATTATATAATCCGAACTTAAGTTAAGTGTATACGGTAATAATATGTTTTATTTAATATTTAATAAGGTTAAGAAAGTGTTTGCTGCGATGCCCTGACTGGCCTATAATGATAGTACCAGTACAGGGTTGCTACAGTGAACTATGCACTTGTAGCAGAGCGGAGCGGAAGCGGTAGGAAGTACGATAGCAGTGCTGAAGGAAGCAGCGTAGTTGCAAATACAATAG
>RANY01000951.1:0-13094 GCA_009805235.1 Neurospora pannonica FGSC 7221
GTGCGCCAGCGGGGGCGACGGCGCCCGTGGCGTCCTTGCGGGAGGACGAGGAGATGGAAGCGATAGCGGCCGCGCGGAAGGGGACGACGATCTGGGCAGTAGGCCGGGCTGTGGATAGTTGGTTTATCGTCAGCTGGAGTTCGTGGGGATTCGTGATGGAGTTGCTGAATGACTCGCGCGCGGAGTTCGTAGTGTATAGAGAACCGAAAAAAAACAAGAGTAGAGCTTCACCCACCTCTAAGAGCCATTGAGGCGCCTGTCCTCACCGAGGACAACATGTTGGAAATATCGATTGTCGCAATGAGAGCGAGGTGTAGAGGAAAGGAGTGAGAGGAGAGGGTCTTCCGGACGGGGCAAAAGCGCAAACCCAATATCGCAATGATATCGACGTCGTCCCGCTCTGCGGTTACACAGCGAGCCTCCGACTCCCAGTTCAGTTACAGTGATGCTGCGGCTTAGCTAAGTTGTCCGCGGCATTTGCCTCCACACAGCGACCCACTTTGTGGCGTCGAATAAGGCTGGGATTTTTGAGGACCGAGAAAAGGTCACTTTTCATTGGTCAGAGCATGTCCCAAGCTCTTTTCTCTTTCTGGGGAAGTGGGAGCAACAGGGAAACTCCAAGGGGCTTTGAGATGGACTCCTCCCTTTCCGCGCTGGATGACCATGTCATCTAAGATCTTTGCATCTCGAGTTCTCGCGGCAATCTGCATTGMGCGCAATGCATCTGATATATTTCGCCAAATATTGATGAGGTCATCCTTAGTCTGGAGGTTGGCAAGGACACACGCCTTTCTCAGTCGTTGGGTTCCTCATTGAGACTAAGCAGTGTCATCCTGATCTCAAGGGTCTATAAATACGCTAAGCGATGCCAAGGTCTGGTGATAGCTTCATTGTCGCTGTTCACTTTATACATTTAGATAGCATCCGACAGAGGACAATAACGTTATTGATCGCATTACCGAAGGTGAAAAACAACCACCTGCAAAAAAAGTGCAAAAAATAGGACAAGAGCAGGAATCGAACGGCAGACGTCACGTAAACTGGAAGGGAGTAGAAGAGCCCTATTTGCGTAGCCCGAAGACGCCAGCTTAGCAGTGCTTCCAGGGAGTGTCTCCCCCGCCATTTAGGCCCCCGTTGGGTTACCTACGGCGGCGGGGGGGCTCTGTCCCTGGCATGTGGTGCGCAACCCTCCATGTGCAAAGAGAGCTCAGCGCACCACACCGCTCGACCACGCAGCCACTTGTCAGTTGGTCGAATACTTGTCAACTTGGGGTCCTTTATGAACCCCAAGTCTGAGGTCCCGCATGCCCGGATTTTGGGGTTTGAAGACAATTGGTATTTTCATAGCCTGAGTGGTCAAAGATGCTGCTGCAATCTATCAACAACATGGCAAATGATACAGAACGCGCGCCAACACCTTCCTCCTGGTTTTCCCTCCCGCCCAATAACGCCTGCGAATAACAATTTGGTCGTGATATCGCCCTAGCCTAGTAAAAAAGAGGTATACCAGCTATCTCTTAAAGATCTCGCAGCCATGGTCGAAAACAAAAAGCCACCAGCTGGCCATCATCTGTCCGTCTTAAGACTCAAGCCATTCTCTTGTCCGTGTCGGCCGACGCGTTTTCGCCAAGGTCTGGGTTGAGATAGTTGGCGTCTTCGGCAGCCTCGTAGTCGGCAATGAGGTCCATGACGACCTCCCTGGCTTCGTCAAACTCGTTGAGGTTTTCGGAGAACGGTGCCGTCTTTTTGTAGGCTTCCATGAAGGCGTTGCGCTTCCGCATACCATCGTACTGCCTGACAATGCGCTTGAAAAGCTGTGTGAAGAAATGTCAGTTTGGTCATCTACCTAGTCAACACCCCAGCAGTTAACGTACCGTAGCAATACTAGTATGGTTGGCCAACATCAAACCACTGACACGATGTGCCATAGTCACATAGGGACTCCTCTTGGTCAGAGCCACCTGAATGCTGGCAGGACCCCAAGGGATGAATGTAGCAAGACGACGCTCCCTAATACGGAGCAGACTCTTGTGCACATCGGTTGGGTCCACGTCGCCCTGGATGACGTTCAGGATGGAGATGTAGCAGCTCTTCTTGCCGGGTACAGTAGACACCATGCGATTCTTGGGCTGCAGCAATCGTCTCATCACGTCGAGAACCGTCGTCTTGCGCACCGTCTTTGCCTGTTCGACCTGGTCGCCAGTAAAGGGCGTGTACGACGTCATCAAGAAGTGGCATCGAGGAGTCGGGATCAAGGACGCAAGAATGCTGACCAGGTCGTTGTGCATGTAGCCGGGGTATCGGAGGGTGGTTGTGCTGGCGGACATGACGGTCGATACGAGCTGGTTCGTCTGTTGGAAGGATGGCTCTTGTACGTGTAGTCTGTCTGCGGCAATGTGTGACAAGGCGCCGTTGTCAAGCACCACAACCGAGTCGGCGTTTTGCGTTAACCTCCTCATCGCAAGTAAACTGTTGTAGGGGTGCACGACAACATCGCCGGCGCTGGTCGTGTCGGGAAATACCGAGTATGTTTGGATGATCTTCTTGGGGAAGCGGTCGTTCAGTCGCTCGAGTAGGAAAGAGCCCAGTCCTGATCCTGTGCCGCCGGCGATGGAGTGTAGCATCATGAAACCCTCGAGGGAATCGCTGCCGTCGGCTTCGCGCTCAATCATCTCCATGATCTCCTCATGTACCTGCTCGCCTGTCTGGTAACCATCTCCCCAGTTGTTGCCCGCACCAAGACCACTCTTGCCCACATAGAAGTTTTCCGGGTTGTAGATGTTTCGGTACGGTCCAGTCTGAATGGTATTGATCACTCGGGGTTCGAGATCGATTAGGATGGAACGGGGAATGTATCGCGTATCGTCGCTCTGGTAAAAGAAGACATCTTTACGGTCGCCGCCTTCGGTCGCAAAGTCCTCGATGGTTCCATCTTGGCTGATGCCGTGTTCCAGACACAGCTGCTGCCAGAACTGGCTTCCGACTTGAGAATGTTAGCGGTTGCGCGTCCAGCTGCCAGGTGTCGAGGCACAAGACTGGGTGAAGGTCGACTGCCTCGTCCGGCTGGGATTGGGCACTCACTGCTGTTGCCGCACTGGCCGGCCTGGATGGTTATTATTTCTCTGTTATCTGGTTAGTGATAGGTCGTTACAGTAGAAGTTGGGTGTTGGGTCGGGGACGCGTACCTGGGCATGGTGGTGGCATTAACGAGGCGCAAGACCTCCAGGCGGAAATTGTTGCAATCGGGACAAAAGCGGAGGGAGCATCAGTAAACACAAGGACGTCAGCAGAGCACGGGAGTTCCCCACATGCAGCACGTTGCCCACCGCTACGCTAAAGATTCCGCGTCGACGCGACGGACGGGGGGACGGAAGCTGTGAACACTGCAAGGGAAATCACCAAACGCCGGGTCCCGCAAGCCTTGGAAAGTATCCCCAGCACCCGCCTCTTTGATCATCCAAACTTGGACGGAAAAACAACCAAACGTTGGCAATGACAGCCCATCACCGGCACTGTTGCTATCGCTGTCGCTACAGTGACGCCCGCTGTCAGCTGCTGCATCGGAGAGGGGCACCCGTCGGCTGGATCCAGCAGTTCATAAGGCGCCCCAGATTGCTAACCCTGTCGGGTGTAGCTTCTGCAATTTAGGGGCCGTGGCTGCATGTCCACTCCAACCTAAATTGACAAACCCCATTCCCGTCTCCAGCAGTCCAGGTGCAACGGGACCTCCTCCAGCGCCTTTGTTTAGCGGAGCATTGCGCTACCTTGCAACGTGACGGGACGGGATCCTTCGTCTCACCACTTTGACTGAAACAAACACACGACAGGCAGGCATCTTGCACGTTTAGGTTGTTCTCATAGAACGGGAATATTGACGTAGAAGGGTGGTAACGGTCAAGATATCAGATAGAATACAGAGGTAGAGTAGTTGAGAGAATAACCGTAAGAGAAATCAACGTTACGCCACAACGGACAATTACCGTACCGGACGATAACAGCCCAGTAACAGACACGCGCCAATAACAATACCTAACTTCCAAGTTTGACCTGTCTCCTGCCCCTTTTTGCGCCTACCTTTTAATACATACAGTTTAGTTGCACCTTGCTTCAATCTTCAAAGTCACCTCATCTTTGGTTACCTACTTTACCTACCTCGACCTCCCCCCTAATCCTGAGTGTATCTGCGAACTTCACCTTAGCCCGGGAATAATCACCTTTCCTACTGGCCACGCCGCCATCTGTTCTTTCACCGACCTTGTTGGTTCGATTGGAACCACTCTCTGCCACTTTCCTCTCCGTCGTTGGCTCGTTCCAGTCGGCCCCAAACCCGACCAGTAATTCCGATCATCGTCTCCAACAAAAAGTTGACCGCCGTCTTCGAGCCCCTGGAGGGTCAAACCGCTTCCCACGATTGTGACGACTTCGACGGATACTTGTGAGCTACGGCATGTTTCGCTACCGAGGATCCTACACCTTCTTCCTTCAAGAAATTGTCCAGGTTTCCCAACATCAACAGCAGCAGACTTCACCAGTCCCTCAGTAGGCTGACCAACCGTCAACCACCCATCTTCCATCATGGCCGACCCGAACCGATCCAGTTCGACCAGTCTGCCTGTGCCAACACATTCGCGAAAAGAGAGTGTTCTGCAATCAGGGACCCTTGAGGAACTACCGACAATCACCCAGGCCCAAGTGTTTGGCATCCCTTCGCCCATTGGCTCCGACCAATTCGACTTCGCAACCAAGGCGAGCTCTCCGAGGACACCGAGAGCTAACGAAAGCCCGTCCGCCTCGGACTACCTGAACGGAGGCCAGCCACACAACGACGGTGTCTCTCCCGTACCCGATCAAGGCCCGCCCGCCTGGCTGCCGCTTCAACATGTCAACGCAACCACTACTCGTTCCTCCGTCCCCTCGACCCTTCCGACAGCTGGCACAGGCCCTTCCGATGTGCCCTACTCCGAGCGTAGCGTACAGTTTGCCAACAACGATGTCGTTCTCGAACCCCCGCCCGTCATACACCACGAGCGCCATGGCTCATGGGATACCAAAGATACCATGAACAGGATCCGAGGGTCCAGCTTCATGACCAAGTTGAAGGAGCTTGCCGGCCCCAGCACCTCGCAGACTTTCAAGTCTCCAAGCTACCCTCCCGAGATTAACTCTACAGCTAGCTCCCCAACCGTGTCACGCCACCGTCATCCCCGATCAGTCGACGACCGCAGCGACGAAGACGCCGACGCAGAGGAGACTGCCGATGAGAGAGTAGGGGAGCCACAGATTCGACAAAAGAAAAAGAGACGGATTAGGCGACCAAAGTTCGAATCGTTCTCGACCCCCAACACGCCTCGGATTGAGCAGGAGCCAACCACACCCGGTGGACATGCCCGCTTCGGCTTCATACGCCGTTCCACTTTATTGGACATTGGGGACCGTGGAGGCCTTTCCGAGGGTGAAGGTAGGGATCATATTGCCAGACAGCGCATCAACAGGAGGACGAACCTATGGATGTCTAATCGGCCGGATGGTGAGGGCGACGAACTTGAATCTCCCCGTAGGATCGGTCAGCATCTTCGGCGCTTCTCCAACCTCGGCGGTGGGGTTTCTGACGGTGATGCCACTCCGAGGAGGCCCTTTTTCGGCACGGACAGGGCTGCAACTTTTGGCGCTCAAAAATGGCGTCAAGTCAAAAGCACATTGCGGCTGTTACGACAGAAGAGGGACGACCAGTACGACTACTTCAAATCTGCTGAGCTCATGGCCGAGCTCACCGCAGTTACCCCGGCTGTCTTGATGTTCGCCAGTATGATCCAGCGCGATGAACATGGAAACAAAAGAATTCCGGTCCTTCTCGAACAGCTAAGGCTGCGTATCAAGGACAGTGCGCCTCTTCCCGGCAAAGATAGCGAGAGACATGTGCTATTCACCATCGAACTCGAGTACGGCAGCGGCCCCAGCCAAATGAAGTGGACGGTCAAACGTCACATAAAAGAGATCATGAACCTCCATTTCAAATACAAAATCAACCCCCCTAAAGACAAACTTACGATACATCGCCCTGAGGGCGGTATCAGACCCAAACAGCCAAACTTCCCTATTTCGGCTTTCCCTTACTTGCGTGCAGTAAGAGGCTTGGAGGACGACGAGGAGCAAGAACCACTTGAGCCCCCTCGGATACTCGAGGATCCCGCTGGTGAGGCCACTGCCGGGGAAACGGCTGTTGAGGGCACCGATGTTGAAGAAAATGGCAGGCCGCAGGTACGGAAAAAGAAGTCTCGCATGGGTGCTTTTGGTGGGCGCCGCAAGAACTCGGCCATGGGTTCAAAGGGTGATCTGAATCAAATAGCTCTTGACGCCGCTGCCAAGAAGAGAAAGTATATCGAACAGCAGCAGAGGATTCTGGAAAAGTATTTGCAAGAGATGGTTCGTTGGCTCATGTTCCGGGCAGACAGCAACCGACTCTGCCGATTCTTGGAGCTTTCTGCTCTTGGAGTCCGCCTTGCTGCCGAGGGAAGCTATCACGGCAAGGAGTGTTACCTCCACATCCAGTCCTCCAAGGGGCTCGATTTTCGGCGTGTCCTGACACCGGGCAAGGTTATTGCTAGGCACAGCAAGAAGTGGTTCCTTGTGCGTCAGAGTTATATCGTCTGCGTCGAATCGCCGGAAAACATGAACATCTACGACGTTTATCTTGTAGACCCCAAGTTCAAGATTGTTTCTAAGAAGGACAAGAACAAATACCTCACGGCGAACGGCAATGAAGGAGAGGAGGACCTCGAGAATTTCGACCCAACCACGGCCAAGAAGTCCAAGTCCTCCAACCACCATACTCTCAAGATCATGACATCCGAGAGGAAGATCAAGCTGTTCTCCTCCAGCCAGCATCTAATACAGCAGTTTGAGGAATCCATTCTGGAGATGCTCAAAAGTACGCCATGGCATCAGCGGAATCGCTTCGGCAGCTATGCGCCTGTTCGGACTGGTGTGTTCGCCCAATGGCTGGTCGACGGTCGGGACTACATGTGGAACGTCTCAAGAGCCATCAGTATGGCCAAGGACGTTATCTACATTCACGACTGGTGGCTGAGCCCAGAACTGTACATGAGGCGGCCCGCTTGCATCAGTCAAAAATGGCGTCTCGATCGTCTACTCCAGAGAAAGGCACAGGAAGGTGTCAAGATTTTCGTCATTGTTTACCGAAATGTCGAAGCCGCAGTTCCGATTGACTCGGAATACACCAAGTTTTCCCTATTGAACCTCCACCCTAACATCTTTGTTCAGAGATCACCTAACCAGTTCAAGAAGAACCAGTTTTTCTTCGCTCACCACGAAAAACTGGTTATTGTTGACCACGACATCGCATTTGTCGGCGGTATAGATCTGTGTTTTGGTCGATGGGACACACCGCAGCATCCAGTGACTGATGACAAGCCCACCGGATTCGAGCCTGATTCGTACAATTTGCCCAAGGATGCAGAGCATTGCCAAATGTTCCCAGGAAAGGATTACTCAAATCCTCGTGTCCAGGACTTCGTCAGGCTCCATGAGCCATATGAGGAGATGTACGACAGGTCAAAGGTTCCCAGAATGCCGTGGCATGATATCGCCATGCAGGTTGTTGGCCAGCCAGCCAGAGATCTCACCCGCCACTTCGTTCAGAGATGGAATTATGTGAGGCGCGGCCGGAAGCCCACGAGGCCTACACCATTCTTGCTGCCACCTCCTGACTGCAGCAGAGAGGAACTCGAGGCCGCAGGCTTGAATGGAACTTGTGAGGTGCAAATGCTCCGTTCAGCATCGACGTGGTCGATCGGTATCGATGAGACCGAACACAGCATCCAGTCAGCATATGTCAAGATGATTGAAGAGTCTGATCACTTTGTCTACATGGAGAACCAGTTCTTCGTGACCAGCACAGAAACACTAAACGTGAAAATCGTCAATCGTATCGGCGATGCTCTGGTTGAGCGCGCTATCCGTGCGCACGAAAAGGGCGAGGACTGGCGCGCAGTCATTATCATTCCCCTGATGCCAGGTTTCCAAAACGAGGTCAATGACCAGGATGGAACCAGTGTTCGCTTGATTCTCCAGTGTCAGTATCGGAGTATCTGCCGCGGAGAACACTCCATCTTTGGCCGTCTTAAGGCTGCCGGCATCAACCCGGAGGACTACATCCAGTTCTTCAGTCTGCGTCAATGGGGTAAACTTAAGAACAACTCCCTGACGACCGAACAACTCTACATTCACGCCAAGTGTATCATTGTCGATGACCGTATTGCCTTGATCGGATCAGCCAACATCAATGAGCGGTCTATGCTTGGCAATCGTGATTCGGAATGTGCGGCCGTTGTTCGTGACACTGACATGATCTGGTCCACCATGGGTGGGAAGCCTTACCAGGTTGGTCGTTTTGCTCACACCCTGCGTCTCCGACTGATGAGGGAACACTTGGGCTTGGATGTCGATGAGATTCAAGAGGAAGAACGTCAAGCAGAGCTCGATGAGGCCGAGGCAAGAGCTGAGATGGAACAACGCACGGAACACCACATGGAGCATCCGAACTTGGAACATCGCGACTTCAATGACGACTCAGAAGATTCCATGGTCCCTGAAAGCTCGTCCAGGAGACGGAGGTCATCCCATATGTCGTCTCATATCCTACCCAGCACGCCGCCGCCGCCGCAACTCCCTCGTCATAGAGCGCATAGTTTCAATCATGACGTTGAGATGCAGGAACTCCCAAGGCCGAACTCCAAGGGCAAATCTGTTGCCGGCAGAGATGGGCATGGGCATGGACATGCCGGTGAGAGGCACAGAAGGGATGTGGAAGGACTGGGTGCTGATCATTGGAAGCTTGCTCAAACGCAAGGGATTGATGAGGGCAGAGACTCGGTCGTGGTGAATGGTCGTGAAGTGCTGGTCCACGATATCGCTGCGGAGGGAAGAGGTACTCTCGACAGTCCGCATGAGCCCCACGAGCTTCGCACCCGGCCTCACGATGCTGCCTCTCTTTCTGATAGCATCGGCAACGAGTACATGCCGCCGATGCCGCCGTTTAATAGACGGACTACGGAGCAGCTTGGTCTTCCCAGAGCCAACCAGTTGCCTGTCTTGCCTGTTGTGGACGATACTGATATTGGTGGACCGCCTGTTCAGATCACAGCAAATGGGATTCTGTCCCACAGCCAGATGGCCATGAACATCGAGCTCGCCAACATTGACAAGGACTGCATGCGGGATCCTCTCAATCCAATCTTCTATGATGATGTGTGGTCTCGCGTCGCTGAGAATAACACCAAGATCTACCGCCGCGTCTTCCACGTCATGCCGGATTCTGCAGTAACGAACTGGGCCGAGTACAAGGAGTTCAAGGCTAACGAACGGGAGTTCAAGAAGCAGTTCGAAGGTGGCAAGACAAGCGAGGAAGTCAATGAGAAGAACGGAGTGGCTGCTGAGCATGCGCAGACCAGTGCTGGGGCCGGTATCGGTGCACCTGGTCCGGCTCAACTCACCAAGAGCTTGACGGAGAAGCTGGTCACTCCTGTCTCCAAGCTTAGCGGCGGTGGTGACAAGGGAGCCCGGGAACGCACGGGGTCAACTACTACATTGGACGAGAAGGGAGCCACGAAGGACCACACCCGCAAGGCTCAGACCTTCCCGCTCGATGCTGAGAAGGTCGCGATGCTGGCGGCGTCGCAGAACAACGGCGAACGCCCGCCCACAGCAACACCCAAGGACAGTGCTGATTCGAACCATAACGACACCAGAGCATCTGGAGACTTCCTGAGCCCCAACAACACCAACAACAAGGAGCGACACGCCACCTTCTCCAACAACCAAGAAGTCAACCCTCCCCCAACCTCGGCCAGCGGCGGCTCCACCACCACCATGGCCGACAACAGCAACGTGACCCCCAACACCACCAATGGCAGCGCCGCCGCAGTGTCCTCCGACAACRCAGCAACCGCATCCGCCACGGGCACTAATGGTGCTGGTGTCAAGCCAGCCGCGTCTACCAGGCAGCAGCGTCGTAGGGCGAACACGGGCCGTAGTAAACGCGGGTACAATCCATTCGACGCGCAAACATTGAACCCGGCAGAGGCCGAGGAGACGCTGAGGTTGACGCAGGGCACGCTGGTCCAGTTCCCGTATGACTGGCTGGTTACGGAGGAGAATAACGGGAATTGGTTGTTCCAGGTTGATCAAGTGGCGCCGTTGCAGATTTAGTAAGTTTTTACTCCCTTAGGAACCCAGAGTCTATGAAATGACATGGTGCTAACCACAATGTCTTTTAGTAACTAAACACTTGTTCTGGTGTTGCTCAACGGTGGTGGACTTCCCAGCCGAATGAATGCGGGAGTCCAACAAAACAAAACATATCTGGTTCCTCCTGTTCTCCCCCACGTAGCTTTTTCCATTCAGTCCTCCCTTCGCATTTGTTTTACCTATCTTCGCAATAACATATAATCGGGCAGCGGAAGATCAAAGACGAACTCATCTGTAGTAACATTCAGGTACTCATGGCAAGGCGTTGTTGGTTTGGTGGGTTACATACAGATCTACATTCGGTGGCACATTCGGTGGCACATTCGGTGGCAACCTCTTTGCTTTTCTCGAATCATTCATCCTTATTCCTTCTTCCTTTTTCAACTATGCTATCTATCTATCTATCTATTACTATTACCATTACTATTGTTGAGCTTTCACAAGGTCGTGCGCAAACGCAGGCAGTATGTATATGTCCTTTTAATCATAGCATGTAGTATACCTATTAGTACTTAGTTGGCCGGTTTCACATACATGGTTCTGAAAGTTAAAACTCCATTCTTGGTTATGCTCACTTGACTCTTTGCTTCAATGGACGTGCTTGTGTATAATAACCTCTTGGGGGACTATATTATACGTACCTTGAAGATCAAAGGACGTTAATTTTGCTCATGTAAAGTGTTCACCGGACATGTCACGGCTGTGGATAACAAAACACGCATCAAGACGCCGATGCAAAGACGAGTTTACACACACGCTGTCATATAAAAGGAGAGGGAGGGAGTTAGGTATCCGAAAAGCTCTGATTTGATATTTTTGCCGTAACCAATATAGGGTCCGGTTACCTCTACGCTATCCACGCCCTGGCCACTTTCTCATAGCAGCCAAGCAAGTGGAAGCCGAGCCAAAACGGTCCAAAAGCTGTATGGAAAAGTGATATCGGTCTTTTTCCTGAAAGCTATGCAGCTCGCTAGCCGGATCCTGACCGAATGCTTGTACATAGCTTAATCCAGGCTTTCACTGACGCCCCTGAAAGATTTCACTCCAAATATCTCCACTACAACTCAATATCAATACCCAGATCCATCGCGCCAATGATCTCATCGTCCATCAACGGCGCCGAAATGACCGGCAAGCCGTTCTTCTTCTGTTGCTGCCTGTGCTGCTCCTGCAACTTTGCAATATGCGGCAATACCCCGTTGCTGTTCTTGGTTTCGGCCTTCGACGGCGTACCCGGCGCGGGGGTTCCCGCCTTGGACGGACTAGGGGTGGCCTTCTCAGACGAGTCGTGCACGAACTTGGGCCGGGTGATGAGCCTGCGGCTCATGTCCTCCTGCACGGCCTCGCCACGCTCAATCTTCCTCTCGATTTGACGAGCCTTGGCACGCTCACGGAGCTGAGCCTTGCGGACCTCTTCGGCGTTGCGCCTGCGGTTCTCCATGTTCTTGAGCGCCAGCTTCTCCTGCTGGGTGAGCTCCTTCTTGCCGTCTTTCTTGGTGAGTGAGGTGCGGAAGGCGAGGCGTGGAACCTCAAGCTTCTCGAGACGCTCCTGGTAGCGGGCGATGGCGGCCTCGTCGTTGGCCTGGCGAGCATGGTCGAGTTGCTTCTTGAGGTAGTCGCGTTGGGCACCGGAGAACTTGGCCTGCAGGGCGTTCTGGCGCTTGAGCTTTTCTGAGAGCTCCTGCTCAGTCCAAGTACGCTGGACGAGGCGGTTGATGTCGTCGATCTTGTCGATGAGAGTTTGCTTGTCCGGGAAGGGGACACCCTCGGCAAGGCAGACTTGTTTGTAACGGTTGTACTCGGCCTGTTGAGAGTCTTATTAGAGAGGATAAACAGGTGAGGAAAGAAAGAAAAGGTATGCATACATCTGTGAACTTTCGGTCGGAACATGTGATCAAAGGCCACTCCCGAACGGCTTTACCGTGGGCAGCCTTGACATACATATCGACGACCATTTGGTGACCTTGATGATCTTCCAAGGCGTATGCCTTACCGGTGGTGAAACCTGTACGCTACATGTTTAGTGACATGATAGTGAAACAAGGGTTGAACAGGAATAAGCTTACCCTTAATCAGAGCCATACGGTAGACATCCTGGCGAGTATCAGGATCGGGACCAATGTTCAGGCGAACAAAGCATCCTGTGAGAGCTTCATCAAAGCCGGGATAGAAAGCAACCTCAGCAAAGCGACTACGGCCAACACGAACACGCTCGAAGTCTCGAAGCTCGGCAGGCGGACTCTCCCTGCTCTCTGGCGAACGAGACCTGTGCTTCTTTTTGCTCGGGCCATCCCAGTCGACATCACTATCATCGCCACGACCGGGGCTGCGTCGGTATGAAGGCGAACGCTTACGACGGTCATTCTCCCGCTCCCGCTGCTCCTTTCTGTTGGAGCGTTCCTCCCGGGCCCGCCGGAGAGAATCCATCTTGTCGTCGGCCTTGGTGCGAGCCCGTGATGTCTTGCGTGATGAGTCATCAAGCTCGGCTAGGCTTGCCTTGCGTTTCTTCTCTTGGTTGACCTTTAGCTGTCGAAGCATGCGGTTCTGGCGGATACGTTCATTCTCCTCTCGACGCTCGGCCAGGATCTGTTCCCTCTCGATTTCGCGCATGCTCATGATCTGCTCCTTCTCTTCGTAGTCGCGGAAAAGACCGTCGACAGGGTACTGGTTCACCTCATCGTCAACACTACGCCTCGCCGGCGAGGCATCTGAGTCTGAGTCTGATTCGTCCATGGGGGCAGAAGCTTGGGAGTCCGGGGACCCCGGCGGAGAGCTGCCGAAGAGAAGTTTGTTAGCCTTGAGCATCATCTTGAGCAGCATGGCGGGGG
>RANY01000952.1:0-13084 GCA_009805235.1 Neurospora pannonica FGSC 7221
ATTCCTCTTCCAAAAATTCCTCCTCATCACACTCAACCAAGGATCACTCGCTTACTCCGATCCTCTCTTCTCTCTTCCCTTCGACAGCACCGCAGAACCGCAGCAACCGACCAAGACTTTCGTTTTCGACAGCGACTTGACCTAGACGCCAGTCTACAGTCTTGTGAGTTTCACCTCCTCCTCCCCACTCACTGTCCACGCAAGAGATACACCTACCCATCTCACTTCCTCATCATCACACACTGGAACGTGCCCACAGAACAACCACTGACTCTTGTCTCAACCAGTACCTGCAAAATGTCTGCTCCTGGATCTCCCTCTGGCTCTAGCCCCAAGATGTCCGGTCAGAAGATGACCTTGCCTACGCGCCCTGCCGGTCCGCCTCAGTCGCCCACTCAGGCTCGTTCTCCCTCGGGCACCGCTGCTGCCTCGGGTGCCGCTCCCGCTCAGACTCGTTCTAACTTCCCGCCCCCTCTCGGCTATGATCCCGGCAAGATGGACACTCGTGTCCCCTTGAGCCACGAGGAGCGTGTCGGCAAGCGCGTCGACTTGCCTGCCGACGCCTACCTCAAGACCGATATCAGCAGCACCTTTGCCTCTCGAGGCGCCTTCAACACCGAGGGCACCAGCATCAGGGTCGCCGTCAACCAGTATCCCGTCACCAAGATCGCCAACATGGATGTTTTCCAGTACGACATTGCGCTGAGCCCTGAACCCACCGGCGCCATCGTTTACGACAAGGTCTGGAAATCCAAAAAGGTCCAGCAGAAGCTTGCCTCTGTGACCACCAAGCCATGGATCTACGACGGGCGCAAGTTGGCCTGGTTGGCTCAATCGGTCGATGAGATGCGTGTCATGGTTGACCTCGATGAGGAGCGCGGCCGCAAGCCTGGTGGCGAGAGGAAGAACGTCTTCCACATTACCATCAGGCCCACTGGAAAAGTTCGTCTCCAGTCTCTGAGGGCTTACCTTGTGAAGAGCGCTCCTTGGGACAACCATGTGCTCGAGTGCATGAGTTTTCTCGATCACTTGCTCCGCCAGGGCCCGTCAGAGCGCATGAAGACCATCAAGCGCAGCTTTTTTCACGCGTCGATGCCCAACCGAGAGCTTGATCTGCTCCTCATGGCGTACAAGGGTGTGTACGCTTCATTCCGCCTGAGCCAGAACATCAAGCCCATTGGTCTGGGTGTCAATGTCGATGTGACCAACCAGGCCTTCTGGAAGGCCAACACAGCCGACAAGATGATGAAGTACGTGATCAACGCTTACGGCGGTCTGAGAGGCAAAAGGGACATGCAGCACCTTGACGACCAGTTGGTCACTAGCGCGTTGAAGCCCCTGGTCAACCGCACCACGGGAAGGTACGAGCAGTCTGAGGCCATGAGGGCCCTGCGCCGCCTCAAGGGCTGTCGCTTCACGCTCATCCATCGTCCCAATGAGGTCAAGGAGTACAAGATCAAGGGCTTCGCCTTCGATAAGAAGTATGGCCCGGACGGCGCCAACTCCTACAACGTCACATTCAAATGGAGGAAGCCGGATGGCACTGAGAAGGAGATCTCCATCAGGGACTACATGAAGGAAAGATACGGCTATGCCCTGATCCACTCGGCCGGCTGGCCCGTCATTGAGACCACCCGTGCTGGATCCTTCCCTGCTGAGGTGTGCAACATTGTGTCTTTCAACCAGTACCAGTACAAGCTGGACCCCAATCAGACTGCGTCGATGATCAAGTTTGCCGTTCAGCGCCCGGCACAGCGCAAGCAGGACATTGCAGCGTCGGTTGCGCGTCTCGACTGGGCCAACGACAAGTACCTCAAGGCCTTTGGCGTCAGCATCTCCCCCAACATGGCCATCACTGAGGCCAAGGTGCTCAGGCACCCTGAGGTGTTCTTTGAGAAGAAGACCGTCAGACCCATGGCCACCGGTCGCTGGGACCTTCGCGGCGCCAGGTTTGTTGAAGGCAACAAGGAGCCCTTGACTCGTTGGGGCTTCTTTGGACTCAACGGCTGTGTCGATCAGCAGGCCGTGAAAAACTTCGTCGGTAGCTTCGTCACTACTTACAAGGGACATGGCGGCAGAATCGTGAACCCGAATCCCTACATGACCAATGTCGCGGCAAACCCAGCTACGCTGAACGACGAACTTCACAAGCACGTGGGCGTTATCTACAAGGGGTGCAAGAACCAGTACCCGCAGATCGTGTTCATCGTCGTCCCGGACAAGACGGCGCATGTCTACGAGCGGATCAAGAAGGTGTTCGAGTGTCGCTACGGTGTTGTTACTCAGGTCCTGAATGCGGATCACGTCAAGAAGGCGGCGGGGCAGTACATTTCGAATGTCTGCATGAAGGTCAACGCAAAGCTGGGCGGACAGACCTCCAGCCTCACTGCGACCAAGGCCAAGTCTCACGGGTTCTTCAGCAAACCCACCATGATGATTGGCGTCGATGTGTCTCACGCATCACCGGGCTCAGACATGCCGTCCATTGCTGCCATGTGCGCCTCAGTCGACATGGAGGGTTATCAGTATCGCGCTGCCGTCGAGACCAATGGCTGGCACAGCGAGGTCTTGACCAACGAGAACATCGAAACCATGATTCCCAATTTCCTCAAGGCCTATAAGGAGAAGACGGGCAAGGAGGTCGAGGATATCTACTACTTCCGCGACGGCGTCTCCGAGGGCCAGTTTGCCCACGTCGTCAAGCAGGAGGTGGAAGCCATCAAGAAGGTCTACAAGACCAGAAACAAGAAGGATGCCAGGATTACGGTGATTGTGGCCACCAAGCGTCACCACATTCGCTTCTTCCCCGAGAAGGGAGACAAGAACGGCAACTGCGAGCCTGGCACGCTGGTGGAGAAGGAGGTCACCCATCCCTTCCACTACGACTTCTTCCTGAACTCGCACCATGCGCTCCAGGGCACGGCTCGTCCTGTCCATTACCACGTCCTCGTGGACGAGATTAAGCCCCAGGTGAACACCTTGCAGAGGATGATTTACCACCAGTGCTACACCTTCTGCCGTTCCACCACGCCCATCTCGCTGCATCCGGCTGTCTACTATGCCCATCTGGCGGGTGCTCGTGGCCGCTGCCATGAGAACCTGGACTACGGTGACAACGCACGTGTTCCTGAAAAGGTCAGGGAGCAGGTGAACAACCCGAACAACTTGGTTTCCAAGCATCAGTCTCCCACTACTTACAGCAGCGACTGGAAGAAGAGCAACCCGCCTCCAAAGCTGACCGCCATGAACGGCGAGAATGACATCCACAAGACCATGTGGTGGGTCTAATCTTGGTCGCTTTGGCTGGCTCTTTCTTGGCTGGACTTGGATCAGTCATTCCTGGACATTGTTGCCTAGGTGGAACATGTCGATGGTGGGGAGGGGTGTGATTGGCAAGCGGTATACAAAGGGTTTGGGACTGGGATGGGTCTTCTTGACGCACTAGGGCCAGACATTTGGACGACATGGGCGATGGTGGTAGTATACTCTGATCAACGGATCAGTATAGCGAGATGCTGGTGGCCGTGGAGGGAGTCAATGCTTGGGAGGATCTTGGGACCGATATCAGGAAAGGATTCATGGATGGCACTTGCACCAACATTTTCCGACCCGGGCCTAGGTTTCTTTCCAGCATTACCAGTTCTACATAAGTCCATAGCATAAGAAAGGTACCTTTACTTGAAGCTTGTTACATGAATGTGGATAAGTGAATGACTGTGATTCTGTGCAGTGAGGTTGATGTTGTGGATGGGTGAATCATCAGAGAATGCCAATGTTTCGGAGTCTCTGAGACATGGTGAATCTGATGATTGATGGCACACGAGTTGGTTCGGTGCCAGCTCGGTAGGTACAATGCATTGAATTGCACGGCACATTGGTCGATTGATGATTGATGGGTTTGATGGTGGCTTGGATGAAGTTGATGGTGAGCGATGTGTACAACTTGGTGGTGGTGTTGCTCATTGCGTTGGTTGTTGATGGTTTGGCGAGTGTGTCATTAACCCTTTTGGTGAAATCGGATATAAAAGCCCAAACCTCAAGCAGGGCACTCGGGGATCTTTGCTCTTTTGGCTCGCATTCTTTGGCATATCAACCGCAAGATCATTCTTGATCAAAGTAAGTCCTTTGCGGTGTAATTTTACGCTTTCTGGGCGGAGATAAGGAAGATATTGACTTGAACGTTGGTGATTTAGAAACGAAACTTGAACTTGAGGGCGAAGTTGGAAACGTTAAGTTTGAGGGTGGACGTGGAAGAACTTCGAAGGCGAACTTTGAAGCCGAACTTGAGAGCCGAGAGGTAACTTGGATACTGGACTTGAATACCGAGCTTCAAATTGTTGGACATTTTGGAGGCCGCCAACATCTTTTGAGAGGAATTGGTTTATAGAGGAAGGTTTTGGGTTGGGGGACTGCTGATTGCTCCAACAGCTTGTAGGTGTTTGGATTGCTGACCACGAGTGAAGCAGGAAGGCAGAAAACAAGGTGGCTACAACAGCAACAAAACGAAGAAACACGAGAAAAACGAGGAACGAGGAAAGCCAGGAAAGCTAGGAAAGTCAGGAAAAACTGGAAGAGCCAGGAAAGCCAGAAAATCCAACAAAGAAGACGACTACCAAAAGATATGGAGCGACAGCGAGAAAAGCGGCTGCCCCCAACACCCTCGCCTGGCCATGGAGATAGAGGAACTCGTAAAGGATTGGGAAGTGTCTTAGGCGAGGGTGCTTACTCTCATCCTCGAGCTGCACCATTACCACCAGCAGAAGCATCCGATCCGTTAATCTCACCAAGTTTTCCACTTACTCCTCTTCCGGGACTTACCGACCACACGCAATCACATCCACATCCACAATTACAGCACCAACTGCGACCTCAAGCTCGACTTCCTCTTCGTCCGGCGCCATGGAGGACGCCTACTTCCCCACCACGACCACCTCCAGGGCGGTTGTTTGAGAGGGGGTTTTTGTCTCCAACTCCTCAACACACTACTCAGCGAGCTTGCCGGTCAGGTTCCCTTCCAAGCATTAATTCCTCCCAGAGGGAAGTTTCTGGCCAGCAATCAGCTCGACGTCCTTCGACCCCCCATCCAAGACATGGCGTTCGCTCTCCGCCGTTGCCGAGTCAGTCCGCACTTCAATATGGATCTTCCGGTTCCGGTTTCGATAGAGGTTTCGATGGAGATACTCGTTCACCAGGTTCTCACCATCAGTTTGCGAGACGACCGGTAGCTGTAGCTCCAACTCCAGTGCCTCATGCACCTCCCGTGCCTCCCGTACCGGAGAAATCACCGAGACGATCAGTGGTAGGATACGATAGGGCGAGAAAGAGGAGCCAGCTTGATGGGGAGTTGGAAGTCTCGGGGGGACAACTGGAGGGTTTGGGCGTGAATGTCGGGGAAGTCAGAAGAGGTGTGGGGGAAGTCAAAAGAGGCGACTATCATGAGGAAAGACATGAAGGGAGACGAGGAAGTACGGATTCGATATACTCGCAGGGTTTTGGTTCGGACGGACAGGGGTCGGTCTACGCGGAGACGTATCATGGGTTTATGTTTGGGGATCATGACCATGGAGAAGGGAGTCAAGGCCACATGGATGGCGCCGAGCGGAAAGGAGATAACCAGAACCGGGAACTACCACAGCTTTTCTCCCCAACTACTGCGAGAACACCCAGTCCTCCGCTTGAGAGCCACTACCGACGCCTCACTCCGATTGCACTCCCCATCGAACCTCGTGCCAGGTTAGTAGGACGAGGCCAAGTAGAACCAACCAGCCCGACCCCCATACGAACCATCACCGCAACCCGCATCACTCGCAAGCCGGCGAAACTGAGACCACTGAACACTCAACAGGCTTTACGCACTCCTTCTCCGTTGTCAGCTACGTTGAAGGGGCCGGGACCGCATGTCCCAGATGGAGATCAGTGGGAGATATCCCCGGCTACTTCCATGAACGATGTTCCTGCTGGTGGCGCCACTCTTGGGGTCCCGATGTTTGCTAGGGAGTTGACTGCTAGTCCGGAGGTGATGAGTTCTGTTGCGGCAAAGGAGGACGAGAGGAGAGGGATGGTGAGTAGGTGGTCGACGGACTCGTCGGACTTGTCAAGTGAGGAGGCGATGGATGTGGAGGTGTCGCCTGTTTCTGTTTCTCTTACTCGGGAGGCAGGACGAGAAGCGGAACAAGAACCAGATGAGCCAGCGGAAGAGCCAGAACAAGAGGCGTTGGGCGAACACAATGGGTTTGAAGGGCAAGAGCCAGCGCAACAACAACAAGATACACCATCCGCAAAAGACCATCAAACACCGCCAGACCCCAACATCATCACTACCACCAAGCCCTCCCCTGCCTACCAAGAAAACGAAGGAATCGAGCAATATCAGGACGACGGGGAACCCATTCTCCCCTCCAACAACCTCACCACCCAGTTTGCAGCCCTCCAAGTGTGCCTTAACCAGCTCGTCTCTCAAGCCACAAGTGTCGAGACAGCATTCGGGCAAGTGCGTGATGCCATGATTGCTTTGCGTGAGAAGGCAACGGAGACGTTGGTTGATACCCAGCAGTTTCTTGAGGAGATTAGGAGAGTGGAGGAGAATCTAGCAACCATAAGGAGACAAGTCAAAGGCGAGGGAAAGGAAGTTGAAGGTAAAGCTGATGATTTGACGAGGGTAGGAGGGAATCAAACAAGCACGGAAGTAAACAGTAGGAAGGGAGAAGAGAATGATGACCACAAAGGTAAGATGGGAGAAGACACTCTGCTGGGAGTTAATTTATTGAGGTTGCTATTGACACAAAGAGGAACCACACAGGGATTGAACTGGAACAGGATCGGGATTGTGAAAAGAAGAAGGAGGGACAACAACGTCCGGATGAGCCACAAGGACCGCCAAAGGAACCGCCGAAGCCACGGAGGGGACCACCGAGCGGACCGGCGCCGGGAGGGGCGGAGTGGGTTTGATGTCAGTCCGGACCCCAAGTGTTGAGTCCCGGAAAGACATGAGGCGGGAGAGTTGTTAGAGGTATTGACTGGGCTGAGGGAACGAAGGAAAGGGGGAATTAAACAAAACCAAGCGTAGAATTGACCACTTTCACAACATGACGATGCCCCCCAACGTGAATATCGCTTGACAAGATGAGGTCTCACAATGTCCCAACTAGTTGGTGAGCGTCACCATCGATATGTTCTAGGTGAAAGTGCCTCATCTTCCTGGCGAGATGCTGTATCTTTGCCAAACCACCACGTCGATGCTGTTATGTTTACTGTCCAGTAGAGAGAGTGTCTGGACGACGACATGAAGTCCAAACAGAGCTTCCGTACCCGTCGCGTCTACGGGCCGCTTGTGTCTTGGCATTGGACCGGCTCTTCGGCACAGCGCTAAGCCCTGGGCACTGTCTCGGCAGTTTCTAGGCGTTTACTGGACGGTCTTGGCGAATGTACAGGAGCCTTTTAGCGGACGAACATGTGATGCAGGCCCCTCCCAATGGACCAGGACAAGGAAGCCCCACCTTAGCGCCCGGAGTCCCGCTGGTCCCGCGCTCACTGCCGTCACCGTGCGTCCCTCCCTCTCTTCTACCCGACATCATCTTCCATCTTCCATAGAGGAGATGCTCCCTCTGACTTGATACCACAAACAACAGCAACAACAGCCGCCATACCAACAACCAAGACGCGATGGCCTCCTTCATCCGCGCAAAGCAGGCGGGCGTCCAAACGGACCTGTCGCAGAACATCCAGCCCATGCACTTTATGCCCGACGAACAAGCCCGCTACGGCATCAACTCCCAGATCAGCTGTCTCGCCTACGACCCCGTCCAGTCTTTGCTGGCAGTCGGCACCAACGAGTCCAAGTTTGGCCCGGGGAAGATCTACGTCTTTGGTCAACGTCGCGTTCACAAGTTCTTCTGCCCGCCACGCCCATCCTCCATCCGAGAGCTACGCTTCGTCGCCAACCGCCTCATCAGCCTCGACAGCAAGAACGAACTAGCGATATGGAACCTCGACACAGGCAACCAGACTGCCAAATACGTATACTCGGGGGTGGTGTGCTTGGTGACAGATCCCATGCTGGATTGGGCCTTTGTCGGATTACAGAGCGGTGATATCGCAGCCTACGACCTCGACCGCGAACGGCCCTCGACCTTCCGCATTCCCAACTTTTGGCGCGAGCGAGATCCCAACCCGACCGCAGGCAGACTCGTGTCTATGCAGCTACATCCGAGAGATATCGGCAAGATCCTGATTGCCTACACGAATGGCGCAGTCATCTACTCGTTCAAGCAAAACATTGTCCAGAAATACTTTGAATACGAGCTTCCAGCTGGAGCTCCCGGGGGTGATGGCCACGGAATGCACACGGCGCGGAAACCAAAGGTCACTCATGCCGTCTGGCACCCCACGGGTACCTTCATCTTGACTGCTCACGAAGACGGTTCTCTCGCCATCTGGGACACCAAAGAAGGCCGTCTCGTCACTGCCAGGTCTCTATACCACACCAAAGTCAACGAGCCCACCTCCAACCCACCCAGATCGATGCGTCTAGCACCCTTCGTCCGCATCTCGTGGTGCTGCCAAACCGATCCCGACAACACCGGTCTCCTAATCGCTGGCGGCCACAACATCGACGACCCCACCGCAAGCAACCTCACCTTCCTCGAACTCGGTCCCACCCCGATCTATGCCACCTCCTCCTGGGAAGTTCTCGCTGCCCACTTTGACGGCAAGCGCTCCCTTCCCATCTCCACTCCTCCGGGAGCAAGTGTGGTCAACCACGTTCTCATCCCGCGTTCTTCTCCCTACTTCAACGGGGCTCAGGACCCTATCGCCATACTGGTCCAGCTTTCCTCGGGTGAACTGATCACCTTGACCTTTCCCTCGGGCTTTCCCATCAGCCCGACCAACATGTTGCACCCTTCCTTGTCCTTCGTTCACCCTTTTGTGCAAAAGGTTGCTGTTAGCACCGTTCCAAGGGCACGATGGCTGGGTATGGCGGAGAAGAGAAGCCTAGGAGAGCAGATACTCAGGGGAGGAGTGGAGTATTCCCACCGCACGAGAAAGGAGCAGAGGAATATTGTCCAGGTGTTGCACGCGGACAACATCGTCCGCTTGTGGGACGTCGGCCGCGGAGACGAGATTGAGAATGCCATGCAATGTCAAGTGGACGTTGCCAGGTCGCTCAACCGGTTCGAGGGCGGCGTAGAAACGACGGCTATGCACATGGCGCAAGAGACGGGAGAGTTCGCGGCCGGCACGAAGACGGGGGAAGTGCTGGTTTGGCGGTGGGGAATCAACAAGAACTTTGGCAAGGAGGAGCCCAGGGCTGGTGAGTGTGAGAGGGGAGGACTGATGGATATCTCTTCGAGAGCGGAACCGAGTTTGAAGGAAGGATTGCAGCCGTTTGTCATGCATAATATGGCGCAGGGAAGGGTGACGGTCGTGGCGGTGTCGGATGTGGGGTTCGTGGCTACTGGTTCGGAGGGCGGGTATCTCTCTATTGTCGATCTGAGAGGGCCAAAGGTTATTCACCATGGCTCTGTCACGGAATGGTCCAAGGGAGAGAAGAGGGGGCTGTTTAAGCATTCGTCTAGCTCCAGTCACGGGGGCAAGCCAGAATGGCCGACGGTCATCGAGTTTGGAGTCATGACACTCGAAGGCGAGAATTATTCGAGTATCTGCTGCTTCGTGGGTACAAATCTCGGGAGGGTGGCTACTTTCAAGTTGCTGCCTTCTGGCCAGGGGTATTCGGTCCAGCTGGCGGGTGTTGCGAATATGGACGATAAGGTGGTGGCTATTTGTCCTATTGATGTACAGACGGGACGGGAGGCGGGTGCTACGGGGCCTGTTGTTGCTGGGTTGAGGGAGGGGAGACAGGTTGATGGTGTTTTGGTTGCTGGTACGTTTTTTCCCCATTTTTTCCACTTTATGTGTCTTTTTTTTCTCTTTCCCGTATCACTAACCCATGCCGCAACAGTCACCCAAACAGAATCCAAAATCTTCCGCCCACCCCACGCCCGCGGCGCCTCCAAGTCTTTCGACTCCGGCATCCTCTGCGACGCCGCCGCTGTAACCCCCGCCGATACCTCCATATCTTCTCACGGCTACGCCCTCGTCGCCGTCTTCAACGACCGCACCCTCCGCTCTTACACCCTCCCGGGCTTACGCGAGATCGCCAAGCGTCCTCTGCCAATGCTCGACCCGCTTCGCACCATATCAACAGTCATCGCCAAAACCGGTGACGTCCTCGGTTTCACCGGCCCCTCCGAAATCACCGTCCTTCCAGTCTGGGGAGGGTCCGGTAGAGCGCTCGAAAACACCCTCGACACCATGATCAACATCACCCAGGAACTCCCACCCAGACCAACAATCTCCAACGTCCAATGGCTCTCCGGCACGCAATACATCTCTCCCACAGATCTCGACCTTCTCATCGGCGGTCCCGACCGTCCTCCTTCCAAGAGAATGATGGCAGCAACAGACGCAGAACGCAACGGCGCGGGAATCTACAACCCTGCCGCCGCCGGTGCCGTCGCGGGGTCAAGTACAGCAAGATTGCAGGGACAGGTGAGAGAGACGGAGGGATGGGGTGATTATCTTACTAGGCAATTGAATGAGCGCACGGAGAAGTTGAATATTATGGGCGATAGCATGGATAACTTGGCGAATTCGACGAGTAAGTGGGCGGAGGATGTGGATGGGTTTGTGAAGAAGCAGAAGAGGGATTTGTTTTTGGGGGGGATTAAGAAGAGTTTCTTTTAATCTGTCTCATGTCCTTCATCTGGGACCGATGGTGGTATGGTATGGGATAGGGACTGGAGTTTGGAGTTTTGGACTTGAGTCTTTAGCGGGCCGGGATAGAGATATTAGGGTTGACGGCTATTAGCAAATCGAGGTCAGTTTCTTTTCAGCCTGGTCACAATCGGTGTTGTGACAGTGCTTTCTGCTATCAGCATCCTTCAAGGACGTTCGACATGGTGGATTCTGATAAGTAAGTATTCTAACAACCAACTCCGTCATCTTTCGCCTATTCATGCCCTTCCTGTGGGTCATTTACGCCCAAGTTTATCACTCTATCTCTTGCTCTTTCCCCGCCCTATCTTCTGTATCCATTCCTGGGTCCTTGGATGAAGCGACTCCCCGCAGACGAGGCGGATTCCGGGCGTTGGCAATGCAAGGCTGAAGAGTCATTTTGGCCGTACTTGCGTACCTACCTAAGAATTGTGCGGACATCAAGTCGGTATCTTGATGCATACTGCCTGCCTCTACATACTGGCTGCACACCTACGTCCGAAAATTCCTCATTGCCTAACTACACTCTAGACCAACTTGATGGTCGCCGAGTCCATCGCCACTGTCACCATCGCCGTCATCATCGAGGACAGACCCTGCTGTCACAGAGCTGTGTTTTTCCAGCTCGTTGCTGTTCAATACATCTTTTTTGGTGCTATTGCCCATGGCCTCCGTAGTCCCGAGTCCGCTCCGACGCCGACGCCCGCTCCGGAGTGCATTGCATATTTGGCTGCGTAGCCACCACGCCGTGTCAGAAAACACCGCATGTCCGTAAATTCTATTGGAATATGCACGGAGACTGCAATCCTCGCCGTGGCGTAGTATTAAAGGAGATGCATTGCTGCGAGAAGTATTTTTTGCATTATAAAACTTCCCTCTCTTTCCGAATCCTTTCCTCCTTCTTTTTTGTCCTTTTATTTTTTTCGCCATTCAAAACCGTTCACCGCTCACCCAGACGTTCCTTGGTTCATCACCTACAACGAACGAAACACAACAACCATCAAACATAACGAAGAAAAATCCATGATGGCACACATCACCGTCGCCCATGGCTTTTGCTGGCTGCTCTCCATTTCGGGTACATTTGCCCTCGTCGCCGACACAAGCAAGACAGAAAATCTTCAACGAATCGAGACGGAAAGGCTCTTGAGCTCCTCAGCATTCTTTTCTACGAGCCGAATCGACACCACGTTCTCAACCAACATGGTCTCTTCCTCAGTAGCACCGACAGAAAGAGTCCAAGCCTTCGAGACCGAGAGTAAGACGTCTTCCGCCGCCTCCATCTCCGTCGTCTCCCCGTCTCTAACTAGAACAGACACCACCTTCTCAACAGCAAAAAGAGTGACTCCAGCAACCGCCACAGCCATCAAAACAGTCACAGTGACCCACCCTCGTCACCACAAAAGCACACAAACCATAACCTCCTTCTCAACCATCATCATCAAACCAGTCATCACCGCCCCGGCCATGATGCACCGCCGCACCATGACGACCACCAGCACCAGCACCAGCACCAGCACCAAATTCCTCACCCCAGAACCCGTCGTCGTAACCGTCACCGTCACCGCAGCAGACCCAGAAGGAGGAACGGACTCCACCCAACAACCCCCGCAAATCAACCTCGACCCGGTCAACACCCCCCTCCTGCACGCCGCCCCTTTACCACAGGACATCCAATCCCTCTTCCACCCCCCGCAAAACAAATTATTGTCTTGCTACCACTCCGGCCGGTGGGAATCGCGCACGGACATGATCCGATCCGTCACCTCCTTCTGCCGCTATCTCTTTCGGGAATCTTCCGACGGGTCCCATCCATTGATAGGGTATCGGCAGCATCAGTTTAATTTCAAGGATATGCGGTTCATATTTCCCTACACGCACATTTTGGTGTCGTTGGAAGTAAAACCTGGTTGTGAATGGGTTTCCGACGAAACGGAGTGTGGGAAGTATTTGAGGATCCCCGTGGACTTGTGTCAACACCAAGGCGTGGATTTTAAAAAGGGGGGGACGGTACAGGGACGCACGGGGTATGGGGATTTGGAGGTTTGGGCGCATGAGGTTTCTGTAGAGGGGCCCGTAGGGCTGGAGGGAGAAGGACAGAGGGATGGGTTGTGGGAGAGTGGATGGAAAGGGGATAGGGAACTTGAGGAGAAGGGGGAACGGGAGTTGGGGGAGTTGGAGAGGGAAAAGGGGATGAGTAGGACTTGTCTTGTTTGGAGGATGGATGCTGAGTCGGGGAGGGTTTATCCTAGTGAGGATGCGGAGGGGTTGGATTTACCCTAGGTGGAGGAGACGAGTAGTGAGGTGGCGC
>RANY01000953.1:0-13021 GCA_009805235.1 Neurospora pannonica FGSC 7221
GCTTTTGGCTGATGAGCCRTCGCCGCCGATCTGGCCCTGGAAGGTGCGCGCGTCGACGGTGAAGAAGCTGTTGAGACCGCCGGCGGCGATGGAGGTCGCCTTGGGCCGAAGGCTGGTGCCGTGGTAGAGCTGGTTGATGGGCAAGGGGCGGGGCGAGTCAACGTAAGGGTGTTCGGTGTCGTTCTCGAAGCCGAGCTGGCCGAAGGAGTTGTCGCCAAAGGCGAAAATGCGGCCCTCGGTGTCGAGGGCGAGCGAGTGGAAGTCGCCGGCGGCGATCTCCTTGATCTTGGAGCCGCTTAGGCCGGTCACTTCGTGAGGCTGGTCGTAAGGTCCTTCCGGGCGGTTGGTCCATGTCAGACCAGGGATTCCAAGCTGGCCCTTGGAAGGGAAGTCCTCGGAGCTGGAGGCTGCAGAGAAGACACGGCCATTGGAGGTCAGCATCAGGCAGTGCTCCAAGCCGCTGCGGACATCAACAATCTTTTCACCCCATCTCAGGTTCTTGGGCGTGAGGGAACGGAAGTTCACGGGTGACTGGCTGGACCAGAGGGAGGAAGGGGAGGCGGTGGCCTCTTTCTGGCCAGATCTTTGATCGGCGGCGGCCACCGGGATAGAGTATACTTCTCCGTTGGAGGCAAGACCAATGATACGGTCGCGGGAGATGTCCAGCTTGACCAGGTCCTTGCCCTTCAAGGTGACAGTCGGGGTATAGTGGTCCTTGTCGAAGGCGATACCCCACTGGACCAGGTTTCCCTTCTCATCGATGGCGGCGCCAAAGTTGCGGTCCAGCTTGAGATCGCGCAGGACCTGGTCATTAAAGTAGGAAATACGCCTTGGGGTCTTGATGACGGACTCGTTGGAGTCCGGGGCAACGACCTTGCCGGCATTAGAACCCCATGCGTAAACACCGGGGTGTTCCCAGCTCTGCTTGACCTGGACGTGCTGGGGGCTCATCTGGTCGCGGCTCTCCTCGGCGGAGAAGGACAGTTTCCGGGGCGTCTCAAAGACTATCTCAACCTTCTCCGGTCCGACGAGCTCCTTCTTGGTGAGCATAGGATACGCGGCCAGGGCGGCACCGGCAGCAACGCCACCCACGAGGACACCGGTAAGGATGCGGAGGCCGAGATTCGACTTCTCGGGTTGAGGCTCCGGCTCGGGCCTGAATCTTCTGCCAATACTCCGTACCCATTGTGTCGAATTTGTCATACGCCGGGCCTGTGGCCGGAGGGCGGTCCTGGCAAGCATCATAGGGGAAGCCATGGTGGTTGATACTTGATAGTTCAAGTTAGTTTAGAACTGATAATGGGCGGCATCCACTTGGAATTTATACAGTACTTGATAGTGCCAGTGGTCCGTTTTTAGGGCGGTTCGTTCTCTCTCAGAAGCGATCAACTCTTCATGCTTTGACAACCTGTTGATTCGGATAGGATGCCACACACGCAGCTATAGGTATAGGAGCAGTGATCTGAGGACTCAACACCGAAGCACAAAACTTCCACGATGAGATGCAAGATGAAATAGTGAGGTCACTGCACTGAAAATGAAGCGAGAATCCGGGGAGGAGGTCCAGGTAAGCTTCAGCTCGGATCGATAGCTGCCCCCAACACTAACAATTAGCTCCCGTGGGAGAGGGGACAAGCTTTGGAGCTTCTTGGAGCTTGAGTGGGAGGGATGAGGTCTGTGCGCTTCTCGGCTTAGGGTACAGTGCAAAGACCACACAGAATTACTGTCCATGTCTCCATCGTTGATCCCCAAAAGTGGACAGCTCGCTGTTGCAGTGGGAGGTACGTACCTGAATGACGGGATAGGGGAACAGGGGGGAATCAACACGCGCTGGACATTCATGAATTGAAGCTATCACCACCGGGCAGTTTTGTCCAATAATCCAATTCCCAAAAATGTACGACGAGCACTGGTACAGCTTTGCTCCAGAGGTGCAGCAGAGCAGACCATCGGGCGCAAAGACGCGCCACCGTCGAGCCAACTCTCTGTTGCAGCAGCCAGAGGTTTGTCTTCCATTCAACTTCCCCGTTGTCCCCAATCCCCCGCCAGCAGCCAACAGCCAGTAGTCGCTAACCCAACCATCACCACTCAATAGGAGACGACCGACAACAACATCCCCGAAGAACCACTCCCAGCACTTTTCGAAGACCAGGAAGACGTCAACGCGCCACCCGAGGCCAACGTTCTTCGCAGGGCGAAATCATATTCGGACTTCTACGACATTGCGACTGCGCATCTCGCTGGCAGCCATGGAGGACCCAAGAAGAAGAAGAAGAAGACCAAGGGGCGGCGCAACAATCACAACCTCTGGGAAGCCTTGACGATTCCCGCGAGCGCGGCATCGACACTACCTGTGGAGGAAGACACGTATGACGATGCTCTGAACCAGGAGCTGCTACAGGCTAGCCAGCAAGAGTATCTGCTGTATCATGACCAACTCGCTTTGACGGAACGACATCTGGGAACTCTGATCGACGACGCCAACAGCGCGCTCAAAACCCTCGAGACGTTGTGCCAGTCTTTCCGAGCCGTTGAGGAGCAGACGACATCTTTCAAGGCACAGTGCGACGACTTGCTGGAGGAACAGAAGCGTCTCCAGACGCTCGCCGACGAGGTTGGAACCGATCTGCATTACTACGCCTATCTCGACAATGTCAGCCGGCGCCTCAATGCCCTGGGTGCAGGCCGCCTCGTGGACGACGATGCGTTTGGCGATATCCTAGCCAACCTCGACTCTTGCATTGAGTTTATGATCAAGCATCCCCAATATCGGGACGCTGACACATACCAAGCTAGATACCAGGCACTACTAACCAAGGCCCTACATCTTCTCGAGGTCGGCTTCACAAATCGTCTGGACCAAGTGTCTGGGGAACTTGCTCGTCAAATCACCAACACCCAGTCAGAATCCGCACGACATGCCTTGGCTTATGGCCGGTTTGAGGAGATCCTACTGAACTCGTATTCACTCATTCCCAACATCCAGCGGGTGATACTGGGGGCGTATGACCAAAATGGCCAACCCAGGACAGGGCCAAACGTGGATATTTTTGCCAACACAGCCAACAACCTCTTCCACGCCTATTTCGTGGTGAGAGACCGCGACCTCAAGCCTCTAACCCAGCATGATCTTGCGACATTCCACCTCGAGTGCAAAGAATCATCGATAGACACGGCGGCAAGGAACTACGTGAAGCAGTGCTTTGAACGCTCATTTAGCGAAGCAACACTTTTCCGCAAAATCTTCTCTATAGAAGCACCATATTCTCCCAACCCCAAGTCGGCGTTCGTTGCCCTCAACTCGCATCAGCGGTCACTTGTAACGGGCACAAACATTGCACCCATTGCCACCAACCTCCAGTCAAAGCTGCAGACATGTGACTTGCAAACCATCTGCAATCTTGTCGGATGGGTCACGAACGAATACCTGCTCGTGGACTATGATGAGGACGAGACTCCGTTTGTTGCGCATTGCAGGGAACTTACGTCAAGACTGTTGGCTGAGCATCTCTGGACATTTACCGATGGCTTCTTCGACGCAGAAATCACAAAATCCATCACTAAAGCCGTCGTTCCGCCAGAGGCTCTGAAGCTTGGAGCAACCAGTGCCGCCGAGGGCGGATCATCAGCGGCTTTCCCGGTGGTCAAGGGAGCAATCGAGCTGCTTGTTTTGTTCGACCAGTCTATGCCGAAAGAGCGATGTGTAAGTGATCCTTCCTCCCTCCATACTTCAACTCCGATATCACCCAGCTAACAGGTACCTTCCCCCGTCCCAGCAACGCAGCAGCCCAGTAATCTTCAAACTCGTCCGCGAAACCATCGCCGCCCTCCAGCGCGCCGAAGTACGCATCAAAGCCGCCAAAACCGGCACCGACCCCGACCTCTTCATGATCAAGAACCTCCTCATTCTCAAGAACGAGCTCCTTACCCTCGAGATCGGAGACGTGCGCAACGGCACCGGTGCCCAGGCGGCAGGTCTAGGCAGCAGCATCCAGCACCTTGGCCAGATCTGGGAGAACCTCCCAACCGCCGGCAACCTCTTCGGGCTGGTCTCCAGCTCCGTGTCCACTTTCAGCTCTTACATCCCCGGCTCGTCCCTCCTTTCGCGCGCAGCTGGTAGCATTACGGGGCACGCGGGCACGCCGACCACACCGGTGGCGGCGGAGTCACAAGACGCGGGAGAGCAGCTGGATGAATTGTTGCGCCAGAGCATCTATGCGTTCACCAGGCGGTGGGCGGCAATCTTCAACGAAGCGAAGATGAAGGCGTCGGTGGGCGGGAAGAATTTGACGCAGTTGGAGAGGGAGCTGGATGAGATCCTGGAGGGCGCGTTTGCTACGCAGCCGGAGGTGGTGGAGAAGCTGAAGGAGGCGATTCAGCTTGATGCGCAAGCGCAGTTGACTGGTGGTTCCAAGACTAGCGGTTCTAAGACTGGCAAGGAGAAGGGAAGTGTTTATACGGGTGGGAGTAGGGCGAGTAGGGGGAGTAGTCGGAGGATGTAGACTTAATGCGTGAAGTAGCGGTTGGGTTGGGTGGAATATCTTCAGGCCTGTTGGACTTGGTTTATAGGCTTCTGAGGTAAACTGGAAAACATTAATATTGGAGTTTTATGAGTCAGGAACATTTTGATTATTTACCATCATTGCTCTTGTCCCTATACTGAAGAAACCAAACAACTCTAGCCCTTAAATGCGGTCCGTATGCTTTTTGAAACCCAAATATCCCCGTAAGTTCTGTAATTGCAACATGCTGCTCGTTGAAGAGCTCGTTTCCCATCCATCCACCCAACCCATGGAAGCCCGTTTTCCTTTCCTTGGTCATGACCTTTGCACAAACCCCAAGCATCCAAGAGGCCCAAGTGGAGTGAGCCTATCCCCCCTTTCCCTATCCTCTGCCTCCTTCCAGTCAACCCCCCTAATTAATAGCCCTCATAGTCATCTCCACCACCGCAAACGTTCCCGCACTAACCGGCATAGCCCTCAAAAGCGTCGGCCCAATCCCCTTCCAAAACCCTCTCATCCCCTCCTGCCTGAACGTCTGCCCAAAGCAATCCCTCATACTCTTATACTTCTGCTTGTCCGGTCCAAACCCATCAGTCTGCATCTTACTCTTGACCACATCCAACGGGTAACTGCCCAACCAAAGCGCCTCGCCCGCCAAACCACCGTACAACGCAATTTTATAGGAAGGAATCTCCTTCCTGTCAATCTTGTTCCTGGCCGCGTCGGCATTCATCAACCACTCAAACGCCAGGAACCACAGTCCATACGCCTGCGCCTCGCGCAAGACCGTCACCACCTCGCCCCTGTACAACCCCGGGAGAACGCCACCCGCTTGCTGGCTAAGCTTGCGCACGCAATCCCAGGGGCCGGAATACAGACGTCCAGCACCGTGCGGTTGGGCTTGCAGCCTAATACGCACGTGCTCGATGGGGCCTGAGATGACGGAGTTGGCGACGCCGGCGAAGGCGCCGGCTGCGTAGTACTCGCCATAGGACAAGTTGGAAAGACCCGGGATGAAGGATTTGTCACCCTCTGAACGGCGTTGCTCGAGGAAGCGGCGCGCGGAGTGGAAGGCGCCGAATTGGATGGAGACGCAGGCGCCGATGCCCAAAAGGGGTGTAAGGGTGCCCTTGTAGAAGGCGAGCGCGCCTTCGTGCTTGTAGATGGAGGCGGCGGCGGTGAGGGCGGAGGAGTATTGGGTGGAGGTTTGGAGGCGGACTTTGACTATGTCGAAGGGTTGGCCTGGGGGTAGGGTGGGGGGAGGTTAGTTTGGGGTTCAACATATTTGGTTTGGGGGTTGTGAGGCTTGAATGGGATTTGAGCCAGATTTGAGGATGGAAATGAGGATTTTGGGTGAAACTCACCAATCAATACCTGGGCAATACCACCAACGGCGCCGGAGAAGAGATCCTTGGCCGTTTGGAGACCGGCGTTCTTCTGGCCGTCGTGGGACTCGATATCGGCAGCGGAAGCAGCCATTGTTTTTCTCTGTTTCTGGTTTTCTTGAGAAACTGTGATGGGGGGGGGTTTTTTTTTTTTTTGGTTTTTTTTTGTCGTTGCCGATATCTGACCCCCCGTCTCCAAGTGAGTTGAGGATGAAAGATGAAAGAGTGGTTGAAAGAAGGAAGATCTCGGGTCTATGACTAAACTAGTGTTCTTTTTTATCTTATCAATGAGATCCGAAATCAAGATAAGGGACGGGACTTTTTGAGTCTAGAAACGGTGATAATGACCCGACAATTTGGTTCACACGTCTGTGTGTGTTCCTGAAGATGAGATGAGACTCAAGAGATGAAATGGTGTTGTTGCACGTACACAGTCACAATGGACAAAGACGTCAATGCCTCCCTTAAAAGATGTAGTGTACAGTATGTACGGGCCGATATTCGGCACCCGGCCTATGCATGTACCCCGTGTTAAGGTCCGCCCTAACAATGGAGCTTCTGCTTACCAACGCTACTACGCATCCGGGGCCTCGAAGGCGAAGTGGGGCCGAATGCAAGCGCCCCGGTCGATGGCGTGCTTGGGGATCGCACGGGTCCAGACCCGGCGGACTCCAGCTGTTCCTCGCCGTACGGATTTAGCCGAGATATTCTTGTACAGGGGCGTTCATACCATGCTCATCATGATCAACAGCATTGACAATGATCGGGGCCTTAGACCTTAACGATATAGATTATTTCCAAAGTAGCATTACAATGCTTACACAGTCTGGGTATCACAACACTCCCCCCTCACTCAGCGTTCTCAACCCTCCTCTGCAAAATCTGTCTAGCATGCGGCGGGCTTAGACTCTCAACATCCAACTCCTCCAGCACCTTCTTCGCCTCCGTATTATCAGTGAAGACCCTATCCACAGCCTTCTTGAGGGTCATGGTCATGGTGTTGCTGTTTTCTTCGGGCGCCTCAACAGGCAAGTTCAACAGCCGAAGCGCCTCCTTGATGCTCCCGAGAGCACTGGACCCGTCAGGGATGTACCGCTCAACAAGGGAGGAAATGGCATCAACGTCGCGCCTAAACTGGGCGGCGCCGGATGCGGCAAATTTGTTGGCCATGAGCACGTCGGACCATAGCATGTTGTTGAGCTCCTCCAGGGCTTCACGCCAGATGCGCCTGAAGACGGCTGTGCCGAGGGCGTGGGAGAGGAAGTCGAGGTCGCGTTTTAGAACCTGGGTTTTTGTTAGCAGGTACTTATATAGCCTTGAGTCAARTAGATACTTACTGTGAGAGGCTCATCCAGCTCAGCCGTGGGAGCCAATTGGTAATAGGCCTCGCCAGAGGTAGGCTCATCCGAAACAGTACTCCACTGAGGACGTTTAAGGTAGGCGGCGAATGCCTTCTTCTGGTTTTGGATGAGAGTCTGGGTGAGGAACTCCTGGGCACACTTCCTCCTCATGGTATATGCTGCAATGGTCTCATCGAAGAGAACACCGCTGTCATCCTCGGTGCCGACTACCGAAGAAATGCGATCCTTGACATGATCATAGCTCATGCCACCAGCAAGATTGCTCTGGTCCTCGTTTGCCTTGGCTCTCGCTTGGAGCTGCTCCCATAGTGTTACAAAGAACTACCGAACGTTAGCATAGTTACTTGACAACGTTCAAAAAAAAACATCTCTTACCTCTTCGTTGCTCCAGTCATGAAGCGCATTAATGATGTGATCGGCGCTTCCATACACCTTACACAATGTCTCAAGCGCCCCTGTGCCCTCCAGAGCTGCCAGCTGCTCTTTGGTAACACCAACAAAGGCTCTGCCAACCGTGGAAGTCATCGTCTGGTAAGCTTCAAGCGTGCCCTTGAGATGATCATGATAGTCGTCCAAAATAGCCAGCTGGATATCGATCAAGAAGCGAAGCTTATGGGAAAAGCGTCTGAGCCTCTCATACTGCGTTGTTACTGACCGCAGCAAATCAGCGACGCGGACAGCTGCGAACGTAGGTTTTGTTTTTCCGGCGACTGCAAAGTCGTAGTCAATTTTCCGAGCGTCACTAGACGTCATGATCCCGTTGAACCTTTCCAGAGCGAACTTCTTCTCTGCGTCGAGCCATGTTCTGAAGTGTGTATTCAGGACTTCGCCCGTCAGTCCCTCCCACCCGTTTTCGGGGTCCCCTCCGTCGTAGCTGTACCCAGATCGGATGTTATCGTCAAAGGTCATCAGCTGACCGAGGAGACTGCTCAGGAAAGCATGGTCCTTGACGGCCTCCGCTATGGTCACACTGACCTTCTCGCGCATGACCGGTAGCATCGAGGCAATGAATGCGCACCCGGGATCCATGTAAACCATTTTGTTCGAAACCTCCGTCTGGCTGAACTTTGCTGCCAAGACGGGGGCAAAGTTCTCTCTGAAGAAGACCTCCCACTTATCGAGCAACGACAGGAACCAGGGAAAGCAGTGTGCGTTGATACCCTGGGGGTTGCTAGTCGGCTTGTCGCTCAGGAAGTGGAACCGGAACTCCTTGACAAAAATCTGTGCCATGACGTCCATGGGAAGAAGCGTCACCAGCGTGGGCGAGTATAGGACCTCGGGGACCTGGAGGTCAACCAGCTTCTCGAAGCATTGAATCCATTCGTCGTCCACTTCAGACTCTGGATCGACGTTGGGCCACCCGCGCTTTTTCAAAACAGCCTCCAACTCGCTCCACATTGTCTTCTTCATCTCGTCCCATAGCGCCTCGGTGACAGACTCGACATGAGCAACAAGATGCACGGCAGCACCATCGGCAGCACCCTGGAGATCCCTCAGGCGCAAAGACAGCTGCTTCAGTTCGGTGTACGGCTCGAGCGCAGCCTTGGGGCTCTGCGGTAGATGGGCGCGGGCGGCATTGCGCAGTTCCTGGACATGCTGGAGGAGGAGCAGATATCGGTGGGCGAGGTCGACCTTGTGGAGCTGCTTCATAGGCTGCTCCAAACGGCGAATGGCCTCATCAGGGGCGTCGGAGGCGGCAACGATCTTGAGGCGGACGTCGATGCTTTGCTGCAGTTTTTGGAACTCGTCGATTTGGGCGGCAAGGGCAGCCTGGCGTTCGCCGGAGGAGCGGCGGGCCTCCTCGAGCTCTTTGGCGGCATCGTCGAGTTGCGTCTGGAGCTGGCTGCGCTGGTATTCGACGCTGTTGAGCAACGTGTCTAGATGGTCGAAGTCGGTCGTCGACTGGAGCTTGTCGTCGAGGTAGTCCTCGACTCGAATGTCCGGCTCCATGGTTTGTCTCTGGAGCTGTGCGCAGCTGTATGACGATGCTCTCTTTGCCGGTGATCTTCAAGCTTCGCGTGGGTTGTTGACTTGGAGAATGTTGTGGTACCTGTCGCTGTCGCATGGAGTTTACAGATACAACATGACACAGTACGGATTGCATGGTTTTGGGGGAGCTTCAGTAGATGCAGTACCCCTGGCGGTGCTCTGATAAGCTCCTTATCGCTTAAGTGACGTATACCAAAAATTAGTTTTCATCCGAGAAGCCGAACCCCTAGTAAACACAGATCGGAGTAAACATCAACATCAAACGGTGACCCTATCGACATCCTTTCTCCAACTTGGCCGTGCACCGAGTCCAGTCTTTTCTCCCGCCGCCGACCGATCTGTCACCAATAACTACCCCACATTAGACACGGCGCACACTCAATGACTCCGTCACCATGAGATCTATGGTGMCGATTCAGCGACCGGTCGCCGTCCGGCGCATCTCCGGCGTCGCGAGACTGGCTGGCCTTACTGCCACCGGCACTTCCACCCGACCACAACCACCCTTCCACCTCACCACATCAAGCAACCAGCCACGGCGGCGCACATTCTTCACCTCCAACGGTCTCCTAGCACAAAATGGCAACGAGCCTTCGCGACCCTCTTCCTCCCCCTCCACCACCACCCAGAAGCCCTCTCCCGCCGACGATGCCACAACAGCCCAACAACAAAAATCCTCCGCCGCGCAGAAGCGCAAGCTCCCACTCAAAAACTCCCTCCACCGCGTCGCCATCGTCGCCCAAAAGGGCGTCCCCGCCAAATCCACTCCCGCCGGCGCCGTCCCCGAACACACCATCGAGCCCGACGGCCGCTCGACCATCAGCGCCGTCTGCGTCGCCGAGTCCTTCGACATGGACGCAGTCGTCTCGCTCCTAACCAGCCACAACTTCTCTCTCGACCCCGACAACACGGGCTTCGACATCCACGAAGTCGTGCACGCCCGGGGCTTGAACCACGGCGACATCTTCGTCTTTCCCTCCGGCACCATCGTGACCTGGGCTTTACCTCCCGACGTCGTCGACACGCTCGCTACACGCTTGCTTATCCCAGCCGCCGAAACACCCTTCGTCGAAAACAAGGAAGAAGAAGACCTCGAGTTCACTACCGACCCGACCGAGGAACAGTCAAAGGTAACAGGCGACGTGGTCGTCCTCGGCACACTCCGCGAAGTCTCAGCGGGCGACCGGCTGGACACCACCCTGGCGAAAATCGCCTTCTCCTCCGGCCTCGCGCGTTCAACAAAACTCGCCGTGCTCGAATCCAGTCTGACGCGCTACCTCGAGAGCACACGCCACATCCCCGACCGCTTGTCGCAGGGCCTCAAAGCCCCCCTCTCGCGGGAACTCATCCTCCAAAAAACGGGCGAGCTGCTTAACCTGCGCAGCCAACTGAACCACTACAACGACCTAACCGACGCTCTTCCCGATATCTTCTGGGACAGCGAAGAAAAGTTAGAAACCTACTACAGCAAGATTGGCAAGGCGTTGGATGTCGGGGTCAGGATCAAGACGTTGAATGATAAGATGACGTATGCGCAGGAGGTGGTGAAGGTGGCGCAGGAGGTGTTGGATATTAGTGAGAAGATGTCGAGTGAGAAACATAGTACGAGGTTGGAGTGGATTATTATTATACTGATTGCGATTGAGGTGGTGTTTGAGTTGAGGAGGTTGTGGATGGAGAGGTTTGAGACGCATGAGGATGATGTGTTGAGGGAACTGAGGAGGATTGGGGATGAGTTGGAGGGGTTGAAGGGTGGGAAGAAGGCTGAGGGTTCGTCGAAGTGACAGGCTTAGGATGGGCGTGAAATGATGGACGAGAAGGAAAAGAAGTGATGATACGTAGACGGAAAGATGGTCACCAATTGATACCCAACTCATATGCTGCTACATAAAACCAAATAGATAAACAAGATAAACAAAAAGTAAAATAGAATGTTCCAACTAAATAAAATAGCATACTATTGATTTTACGAACACAACCAAGAATGTTTGTTTCGTTTCCCCAGCAAAGCGAATGTAAAAACAGCGAGTGAGTAAGCCATGCCCTGAAAGTCTATATGATTATGACGACGGAAAGGCGAAGAAGGTAAAGACAAAGCGAACGAAAAAAAGGGGGTATCACCCAGCTCTAAAACAAGTGAGAGAACAAGAGAATGATGAGATACACTCGATAATCCATCACCAATCCATCCCCCACTTAACCCCTTTCTCCACGCAGCAGTTTATATATCATATTCATTGTACACCACCGGCACCGGCACCTTAACAGATACATATCCCATTACTTCGTGCTCATTATGCTCTGTTTCATTTTTTTTGTAAAGTCTCCTTCTTTTTCCCGTCTCCTTCTTTTTCCCGTCTCCTTTCCCTTTCCCTTTTCCCCTTTCAATTCTTTCTGTCCTGAACTGTCCAGTTCGATGAACCCCTTTCCTGCCCTTTTTTTATCCTTCTCCGCCTCACACCCCCACTCGCTTTATTGTTCTTTTCACCCAACTTGTGTAAAGTAAAGACAAAACCAAGAGAGCAAATAAAAAAGCAGCGCGAATATTGGTAGGCGCTTTTATGTGCGTAGTGTAATCAATGTACTAAACAAGCTTGATCTAGACTTTGCCTCCTTCCTTCTTCTTTTTCTTCTCCCTTCTTCCTTCTTTCCTCTTCTTACACTCATCCACTCACTCGCGTCTCACACCAACCGACCAACCGACCGACCGCAGTTTCACCACCCGTTCCTAACATTCATTGGATTCATCCACATCTGCTCCTATGCAGAAGGGGGTCTAAAACCTTGCTGTGCGGGAGGAGCCGGACTAGGTCCGCCTTGGGGCGGCTGTGGTTGTGGCATCATCTGCTGCTGCTGCTGTTGCTGCTGCTGTGTCTGTACCTGAGACTGCTGCTGCTGTTGTTGCTGCGCAGCCGGGCTGGGTGAAGGAACAGGGATAGGAACAGGCGTAACACCGTTCACCGGGCTCGGCCCTCCATGCATGGGAAGCTTCGGGCTGGGCGACATGTTAGTTCCCTGCCCCTGACCCGGACCACCACCGGGAGGACCGCCGGGACCGCCCATCTGCATGGCCTTGGCAGCGGCAATCTTGTGGATATCAACGTTACCACCCAGGCCRATACCTGCGAGGCCGACAACCTCACCTTGGGCGACCTTGCCCATGTGTCCACTAGCACGCTGTTCCGCATCTGCCCTCGCCCTCGCCTGTTCCATGACCTGGCGCTGTTGTACCTCAGGCATCACGGTCGCGTAGCCAGTCAGGCTGGGTGTCCGGTTCATATTGTTAGCCGGCATCATGGGAGGAGATCCGGCTCCATACTGACGCTGCATGTTGTTGGGTGGCATGTTTTGAGGCGGCATACCCTGTCCGGGGGGATAAGGTCCTCGTTGCATCTGCTGGTGCTGCGGCGGCGGCGGTGTTGGGGTTGGGGTTGGGCCATAATGGTGCGGCGTCTGAGGTGGGACTTGTGGAGTGATGGCCCGGGGCATCGGTGCACCATTAGTATAAGGCGGCGCAAACCCCGGTTGTTGTGGATGCTGTTGCATGTGGGGAGAAGGATGTTGCGGGGGTCCAGGATGTTGAACATGTTGGGGGTGCATCGGCTGGTGCTGTGGGTAGCCCTGGGGTCCCGGATATCCAGGTGGGTACCRCTGACCCGGAGGCCCGGCCGGTGCCATGTTGTAGCCGGGACCGGGGTGCGGCGCCATGCGAGGTTGAGGTGGGCTCGGCGCATAGCCGCCGGGCACGTTATGTTGTCCGTAAGGGGCTGGCGCCTTAGCAAGC
>RANY01002921.1:0-12835 GCA_009805235.1 Neurospora pannonica FGSC 7221
CGGACATGGCCACATTGATCCGCCAGGCCGTCGTCGGTACCCCTTCGAGCCAGCGCGTGCTGGTGGCGGCGTGCGGACCGGACGGGCTGATGCGTGTCGTGAGAGACACGACGGCGAGGTTGATACAGGGAGACGGGCCGGGGGTGGAGCTACATTGTGAGCAGTTTGGATGGTAAAGGGTTTCTCGAGCGGTTGCAGGAGAATGACAAAAATGGGATTCCATATGATTACCGTTTTTCCTCGTCTTTGGGGGTCTATGACCAATGATAGTTGGCAATCCCATTGTCTATAGCTTTTTGTGCCCATCGCGAATGTGAACCAGGGGTAGGACATCATTTTTGTGGTCTTTTGTGTCCCAGTTTGTCTGTGTCTTTTGGAAGGATGAATCCAAAATGGATCTGCGAGGGGCCGGACGCAGGTACTGCTCGGAGTTTTTGTTTACCAACATTCATTCTCGGGGCTTTTATTTCGAGCTAGGGGGAGTCAAGGTTTATGGAGCCTATGAACCACCCATGAACGACCACGTTCGACTCATTGGTTCCGGCCTCGATCTTTCCTGATGTTGTTACAAAACGTTGACCGAGAGGAAGCCAGCCAGCCCATTGGATGTCGTCCATTCACATGTGGGCTTTTCTGCACGCCCCTTTCCAGTGCGTCGACGTCCGCCACGATGAAGTGCCATTCTGGCCATTTTCGCATTTTGCTGCTTCAAAGTCGACGTGTGGGCTCCTTTCGGGATTTGAAAACTGAAATCTAGAACAAACTCTCGAGTGAAAATTCTTCCGTGTTGCGGTCGTCGACTGGACGATGATGATGAAGCTGGTTGTGATAGGGCAGTCGGGATCGGGTACCTTGTTGGCCATCAGCTCCTGCGCAGCAGGTACAGTGTTCCGAACTGGGCAACAAAACTGAGGACACAATCGCCGACATCGGTACGCCATCACCAAGAGGAGGGGAAAAGAAAAATGTTGGTACGAATAAAAAAAAAGAAAGCATATGAAAGACGTCTCAAGCACTCCTGTCGGTGTAAATGATTCTTGATGGATGATGGATAATCCGAATAAACTTCTTGAGATGTCCGTCACGAACTTGGCGAGTGCACGAATGGCGAGGTACCTCTCCAACACGTTTTTGTAAGTATGTACCGGGTAGGGTAAGAAAAACCAAAAAGTTGGCGGGTCTACCTAAATCAGGTGGTTTTCCTCAGCCAAGTCTGTTAGCACGAATTTTTGCCAAGCGTCTTCTAACAATCAACCCATGTGTTTGATGGAGCCTTTCTTTCACTTCTGTTGGAGACCGATCAGTCCAGGCGAGCCAGGGATGCGAGATAGCGACTGTGAAGATGATGCACGTTATTTGCTATTGCACATCATAGTCCCGCTTAAAAAGAAGCCCGGTGTCTGACTCTACACTAAGGACGGAGTTAACTGAAAATAGACAGATACCCCTGGCAGTATTGCGTCAGCCAATAGTCGAAGCATGCTGGGAAAAGGTTTTTCTCAAGAAAAGAAAGACATATGATTTTCAGCGGAAGATTCGGAAGAAAAAGAAGAACTTGACGAAGAAGAAAAAGAGGCGAGAAGAGGCTGGTAAGGAGAAGGGACACCGAGAGAAAGCTGGCTTCCACTTGGAACGACAGCGAGAGCCGGAGTTGTAGTTATCTACGGCATGGTTATCTCTACACTACTTGGCGCCGATCTTATCAATCCCTTTTTGTTGGGGGTCATGTACATTGTTTATAGTGCACCCGACCTGCTTCAAATCTTTAAGATCGTGATCTCAGCTATGGATAGTGAGTACTGGTGCCTTCGAATGGAGCTGATTCAAGATCGTCTGTCGGTTGTTATATAAAAGTGTCGGGCTCCTTTCTCGTGTTCAACCGAACTGATGAGCCCGTATGCTGTTATCGTCGATATGTCTGCGGTTTGGATTCGGACTCGACGCCTCTCGGGAAAAAAAAAAGAGGCTGAACAATGGCAACATAGGTGCAAAGAATGTGCTGGGCAAGGGGCTGAGGTTACATGGCACAGTTGAGAATGGATTTTGTACCCTAGACGTTCGACCCGGATAAAGCGACTGTGTGCGATTCCAAACGGCCTATATAGAACTAAGGTTTAAATTACCTCCGGCAACCTAGATTAGTAATTAGGGTTAGCAGTTAGGTTTAGGTATTAGGGTTAATTCCGGTGGTACTAGGGGGCCAGTAAGAGGCTCCCGCGTATAAATTTAAATTGAGCGCTTCAAAAAAAGTAGTTTTGGATTCTCGTTATCATAATTCAAAAGGATAATATTTAGTAAGAACTTTAGTAGTAATTGCGATCGCGAAGTACGCACAATATTAATACCAAATTTAGAGGTCTTAATTATTAGAGCTAGTGATTTTATATAGCCCTATATAAACCGTTTAAAATTATATACAATCATTTTATTAGGTTCGTAGACGTTAGCTACTCATTATAGTAAGCTAAGCCTAATAAAGCAATTGTATACGATTTTAAACGGCCTATATAGAGTTATACAAAATTGCTAATTCTAATAGCTAAGACCTCTAAGTTTAATATTAATATTGCGCGTACTTTGCGACCGTAATTACTATTAAAATTCTTATTAAATATTATCTTTTTAAACTATAATAATAAGAGTCTAAAACTACCTTTTTCGAAGCGCTTAATTTATATTTATATATATGGGCCTCTCACTGGCCTCCTAATACCCCCAGAACTAACCTTAATACCTAAACCTAACCGCTAACCCTAATTACTAATCTAAATTGCCGGAGGTAACTTAGACCTTAGCTCCACATAGGCCGTTTGGAATCGCACACAGTCGCTTTATCCGGGTCGCGGTAAGCACTTCAAGCATCCTTCCCCTCTTGGCCTCTCACCCTCCCATCTGATTGTCTTGTCTTTGTTGCTTGCATCCAATGAGTTGCGGCACGTTTGGCACTGATACGGACTTGACGCCTGGAATCGGGAATCGAACTGTTTTTTCCATTGATAACGGAGCAGATGGCGGTGACGGACACGGCTTGTTTGATAAGTGGTCGAAATGTGGTGCACACAGCTTGCACAGCAGCGCCCACCCACCACCCGAATTGACGAATGTTTGTTGGCGACGGGCTTTCTTTGATAAACTGGACCAACCGGGCGCATCGGAAGCCCGTTGTTCGCTTGTGCTTGCTATTCGTTGTGAGCAACCGGCCGCCCCTTTGCTGTGCAGACTGTGTGTGTCGAGATGAATGCCGGTCGATGATGGCGAGGTGCTCGCTTCAGAGACAAAAGAAGTGACACTAACAGCCTGGAGGACCCGCCGGATGTGGGGCCTCGCATCCCTGCTGCCCTGGCGGCCCCCTGCAAGCCCACTGCCTGGTCCCAGTGGCGGGGATGGGCTCTCTGACCTCTTTGGGTCCCTCTTTGCAGCAGGTCCAATTTGAAGGCTCCTTCTTTCTGATCGATCCAAGCTGAGGAGCTGACTGGCCCAGGTCGTACGAGAGGATCACTGCAAGGCTTGGTTGGGAAATTTTTTTATCTTTGGAATATTCGTTCCTCTGCGACTTCTTTTGGACTCTTCCCCTCCTCGCGTCCAACTTTCGACCTCTTTCTTTTTTATCCGTTGTTGCTTCTCCAAACTGCAACACCATCCTCCTCCCCGATCTCCAACCACCAAATACACTACTACCGACTAACCTGACGTCAGCGACAGCCAGGAAGAGCAAGCAGCGTTGCGCCACTCCTCCGCATCTATAATCTCCAAATAACCACCCGGTCTTTCAGTTTCGCGCGACCACCAACCTCTTTGTTATCCACGCATCTCCAAATATTCCATATCTCCCACGAGGACCTCTTCAGTCGTCTTCGATCTCGAGAAGCTCTCCAATCCAAAAGTTAACATCCAGTCCCGAAACCCTGAGCCAGTGCACGAATCAACAAGCCGACAATGGGCACTTTCACCTTCAGATGGTCAGTTGCGCAGTTCCATCCAATCCCTCCCGCAGTGTTTCATTCCGGCACATTGCAAGAAGCGGCAGCATGCGGTCGCCCGTCCAAGGCCGCCATCCAATGCGCGATGATCTCCCATTGTGCATTGAGGCATTGGATCGCGAGACAGGAGCCAGAAAGCGGCAGCTCATCTGAATGCACCCCCGCTGCCATCCCAACTCAACTCGCGCGCCAGCCTGCAAGTGTCGGGCGGATGTGAAGCACCATGAAGCACCTACCGTTGCGGTGTCACGATGGTGATTGCTGTAGCACACTCCTTCTGCGAATTGTATGCTGACTCGTCTGCTTTTGAAACGAACAGGCCTCACGCCGCTGAGGAGGTCTACGTGACCGGCACCTTTGACGGCTGGTCCAAGAGTGAACAGCTCGACAAGGTTGGCGACCATTTCGAAAAGACAGTCACCCTTCCCGATTTCACAGAGAGGGTCTACTACAAGGTTGGTGATGATTCAGTTTGGTCTTCTCCCCCAATGCCCATAATACCCCATTCGTCAATTCCTTTTGCGCTCGCTGCGCTGCTGAGTGCTGGCCCCGCTGCCCTTCAGGCCTTGTGCGGGGTGGATGGGGAATGACTTATACCAGTTGCTGGTAAGGCCAGCCTATGATGTTGCAGCTTTGATGCCTTCAGTTCTCCGTTCGAGTCTATCGACGAGTCGACACCTGTTTGCATCGCAGTTGCGCGCTTACAAAATAAAAGAGGAGGACAAAGCAGCCAGCAGCCGAGTCGAAAAAGAGGGCGTCGAAGGATGCAAGCGCATTCTCTTACCCTTTTCCCGAGGTTGATGTCGAGCCGGATTTTGGGAAATGAGCAATTCGAAAAGAGTTGGAGAACGACATTGCTCACTTGCTTTGGGCTTGCTTGCCCTGTCGCAAGTGTGGAATGTTGATGCTCCAATGCTCCATTTCCAGTGCGATCCGCGGGGCGTGCTCCAGCGGCCTCGGGCGGTTGCTGGGTCCCATTCTTTAGGTTGGCTATGACGCAACGCAACATCGCGTGACGGTAGAGAGCCACCAGGGGCCCCATAAGCGAGCCAGGCCAGAGCCGCGAGCGAGGCCGTGACTGGCTGGAAGGCACCCAAACAATGGGGCACTGCGCTCCAGGAACTCATGGGTGCTCTCAAGCCGGCGTGTTGCGCACACGAACAAGCAGGGTCTCTGCACTAGTGTGGAGCTGCAGCTTACTTTATTTCATCACTGCCATACATTGCCTTGCTCTTGGGAGGTGTTTGGCAGCGTTCTGGCGCCTCTTCGGGTGGCATTATCGCATGCGCTCTGTTGTGTTGCCAGGTTGCCAGGTTGCCAGAGAGACGAGGGATGCGTGCATGGGATCTTCCAGAGCCAGGCCAGACAGGCTAGGCAGACCAGGGCAGCGAACGGGCAGTCTCGCTCCTGCTTCGTCATCCAAGCGCAACCCCTCCTTCGTCCTGTCCCCGCTTACCTTTCACTTCCCAAATTTGCACATATAAACGAGACACAATCCATTCAACTCTCTGACCAAGCACTGACGCAATCATATTCCACAGTTTGTTGTCGACGGACGTTGGACCACCGATCACACAGCACCACAAGAAAAAGACCACGAAGGAAACGAAAACAACGTTTTGCTACCCGAGAACCTCATCAGAACCACAGACCCATCAACACAAGAACCAGAGCACCAAGCCATGTCGAATGAGAACCGCAAGGTAGAAGGGAGCAGCAATACAGGAGAGCCCAGCTTTGCAGAGACCATCATGAGCGCACTCAACACTGTAACGCCCGATTCGACGGCGCAATCTGTCAGCAACCCTCTAGAGAACAAGAAGAACCACGGCCCTCCAGGTGGCTGGGTTGAGACCCCTGCGGCCGACGGCGACAAGACCTTCAGCGTTAGCCCCCTTCCTGCCACAGACGGCGCTCTCAACCCCATCGACCTCAAGCCCGGCGAAAAGATCCCTGATAGCTTCTCGGCTCAAAATGTCAACACCCACGTTACTCTAGATAAGGAGTCGTACGAAAAGAGCGACCGCATTCCCGGCGTCGATTTCAGCACATCACCTGTTGCTGCCCCTATCGTGGCCACTGACGCGGAGACCAAATTCAAGGTCAACCCTCTTCCTGCAACTGAGGGTGCTCTCAACCCCTTCAAGCTCGCACCCGGCGAGAAGATTCCCGATGACGTCAGGGCTGCAGACATCAACACCAATGTTACACTCGATAAGGAATCGTACGAGAACAGCGCCGATCGGATTCCCGGCCTCGACGCCACATTGCCCCCGATTTCCAAGAACATGATCCCCGAATCCAGCCTTCCCATCACTAGCAACAACGATGTCTTCATCAACACCGTCACCCCCATCTCAACCACTGCTGCCTTGGCTGCCCAGGTTCCCTTTGACAAGCCTGCGGTTCCCGAGGCTGTCAGGGAAAGTCAGGAGAAGGCCCACGTGGAGCCCGGCGCAAGTGGTATAGCCGAGGAGGTAAAGGGCAAGGCCGCCGTTGAGGATGAGCTGTTGCACAAGGTTTCCGAGGTCCCCTCAACCTCCGAGGGCACTGCTGGATATGGCACTGAAAAGGCTGAGACTGACCTGTCCCTTGCCGATGCTGTTGCATCCGCCGGTAATGCCGCCGCCGCTGCTGTCGTCGGCGCTGCCACTGTTGCCGCCGATAAGCTCCCCGGTGTGCTCGAGAGCACCGCAAACGCTGCGGTAAATGTTGGTAACAAGATCCCTGGTGCCGTTAATGCGACCGCCAATGCGGCTGTCGATGTTGGCAGCAAGATCGGACAAACCGCCAGCGAAGCTCTTGGTACTACCGCCAATGCCGCCACCAACGCTGCGTACGCCGCCAAAGACACCACCAGCGATGTGCTTGGCAGCGCTGCCAATGTTGCTGCTAGTGCCGGTACCCAGGTGCAGGAAACCGCCGCCAACACTGCTAGCACAGTCCAGGAAACCGCCGTCAATGCTGCTAGCTCAGTCCAGCAGACTACCGCTGACGCTACATCGACTGTTGCAAGCAGCCTCCCGAGCGTGCCAGACGTCACTGGCCACCTACCACAGGCGGTCCAGAATATTCTCCCTACGTCGTTTCAACCGGCGTCCCAAAACGGTCAGGCTCTTCCTACTTCTGCCGAGGTTGAGAGGTCCCTCGCGGCAGAAAAGGCATCACGCGTTGAGGGGATTTCTGCGGCCGTTCCTATTGAGGTCAAGGATTCCATTGAGAAGGCTGGCGAGTCACCCGAAGCTACCACCAATGCCGCGGCAGTCTTGGAGAAGCAGGACGTTGAGGCCGAGCTGCTGAGAGAGGTGAAGCCCACACAGGCCGAGCCCCCTGCCGTAGCCGCGTCGGTTCCATCAGAAGTCAGGGATTCCCTCCAGCAAGCCGATGAGTCTCCCGAGGCTGCTGCTTATCCTGCCGCTGTTGAGGACAAGAAGGCCGTTGAGAATGAGCTGCTGAAGACCGTGAAGCCCACGGAGTCTATCCCGCTAGCCTTTGCCTCGGCAGTTCCAGGAACCGTCAAGGATTCCATCACAGAGGCCGGTAAGGCTCCCGAAGCCGCTGCCAATGCCGACGTTGTAGCGGAGAAGACTGCAGTCGAGGCCCAGCTTCTACAGGAAGTCAAGCCCGTCGAGGTAGTAGCCGACAAGAAGACTGTTGAGGCCGAACTCCTACACGAGGTCAAGCGCACTGAGCCTATTGGCGAATCATCCACAAAGGCAACCACCAACGGCACGGCAACCAATGTTTCGGCAGCCAACGGTTCGCCAGCGAACGGTGCAGCGGCCAATGGTTCAACAGCCGCTGCTTCCAAGCCCGTTGAGACACCCGTCACTCCAACAACACCGACAACTATGGAGGGTTTCCCGGCTGCCAATGGCAATGGCAAAGCGACTGAGCAGCCGACTGTCACCACTGGCCCTGAGACTACGACCACGACCACGGTCTCTGCCTCTACCACCCCAGAGAGGAAGAAGAAGAACCGAGTCAGTGGTTTCTTCAGCAAGCTCAAGCACAAGTTCGCTTAGAAACAAGGATAGTGCATTGGGTGTTGCTTTTTTCTTTCTCTCTTATTGCTGTCATTGTCTCGTTAAAATATTCCCCATGGGCTGGAAGGTTGATGAATTGGTAGGATCCAATGCGTCTTTGGTTTTGTTATTTCTCTCGTGTCATTGGGCACTTTTTGTAAGATAGAAGCGCACACGCAGTTACTCGTGCGCTCATGGGCGGGCGGATAGGCGCCTTACGCATCTCATAATGTTTTGTCCTTTTGATCCGTTGCCCTTCTGCTTTTGATGCTCTCTCATAATGCACCCGTACGATGGACGGCACATGATGATACCAGGAAACCGTCCTACCTACTCTACCTAAACCTAGTCGTATGTTCAATACTTATTCCTGTCAACCGTATTTGAGCTAGGTCGTTCTGGCGTCTTTCCCCTTTGAAATATATGATTGCGCGGTATGGATTAGGAGAGATTGGACTTACTGGAGGAATAAGCGCAACGGTGATAATTAAGATGTCTCCGAGTTTCCAATTCTGCTTTCTCGGATGTCGATTTAGTCCAAGTTGCTATAACAGTTATGTACTGGAGGTTGGAAGCTTAGCATGATATGGGCATTTGTAATCTACACTTTGAGTTCTGTGTTGCTATACTCCGCACCGATTTTGCTGTGCCTCAGTGGGATCCCTACAATAGCCGTCAACAGAGATCTTTTCTCATTAAGACTACCCGGATATAGAGGCCGTCAGTATAGTAGAGATACTGCGCAGTGTGGTACGTGCGGTGTTGTAGTATCATGTAATTAATCAGGCCAATGCAGCACCGCGATTGTGGGGGAAGGCATAACGGGAAGTAGAAGCGGAGTCAGCTGACACTGGACGTGACAGGCACTTTTTGACAGGCGGCAGTACACCTCTGCTATAGGATGTTAGCTCGGTATAGTGAGACTACAAGAAACAGGGAGCAGGCAAACGGCAAGTCAGCCATTTCTTGTGTGAGGATTTGGAAAAACCACGCTAACAAGTTATATCCATACAGAGGTTGTACGTGTCTGGGTTACCGCAAGGCCTGCAATGTTGTAGCGCCTCGCTCCCACCTTCAGTTGCCATTTGCCCCGCGTATCTCTTACAACGGAGAACTCGAGTGACTCCCGCCCGTCCTCCGACCCCCTTCTCGTTCCAATTCCTCATGGGGTCCTAATCTGGACCCCTTCTCGAACCTTTGACATACTACCGCCACTAGATCATTGCCGCTTACCTTGTGTTCTCCTCGTGTTCATATCCCATCACAAGTGTCGGTCTTTCAAGTCTCTCGAAGTCGTTTTCACCCCCCAGAGAGCAAAGACCACGCGCCTGAGCTAAGAGACGTCATTACCCCCCTGCAACGCCAACAGACTATGACAACAGCGAGGTGATTAGGACACAAGGTATTATGCATCAGCCAACCTTTCAATCTTCCTTTTGTCGGGATTTAAAGACCCTGCCGCCTGTCGGAGTAGCTTTAAGGATGGGAAACGGTGCTGACAGCTTAGTGAAGCGTTGTTAGGGTCGTCTCGCCACCCGAGAACTACTGGAGAACAAGTACCTGAAAGCGAAGCATCTGATCCACCGCGAGAGGAGCACGCTCACTCAATCCATCAACGCCTTCTGACAAATATGAACTCAACCCCATCAGCCCCGGGCAAGTCCCTTTCCGCTCCTCCAACCTCGAACTTCTCGCAAGCCCCTCCGCAAGCACCCTCGCCTGTGGGATTTGATTCTGCTCGACGCCAAGGTACAGGTCAAGGCCAGGGATCAAGCGCTTCACAATCCGCCCCACGGAGGAATCAGGGCGCCAGACGACAACATAGAGACATGAGGCGTCCCGGCGCAATGCGGCAGCAGAGCCGCGTGAATGATGACGAAGACATTCTGGCTGAAATGCGAGCTATGCGGAATGCTTCGAGCCGTCGCGGACAGACCTCCATCACACATTTGCTGAACCTAAACCCTCCGCCCCGTCCAGTCTACGACAGCCATCACAGCTATTCCTCCCGTTCTTATCGCCGAAACCCTAGCTATGGCGTTGGTTCCGGTTACCATTCCATGGACAAGGCTCGCTATGTCCATGCCAACTACCGCTTCGTCGTGTCGCCCGGTGGCAATTACACGGCGCAAGCGTCAGACGCAGACGAACACCTCGAATGGGCCGATATCCTACAGATTATCGCTTCAACAGAGTCGCAACAGACCTCATGCCCAATCTGTCTTTCGCAGCCCGTCGCGCCACGCATGGCGAAATGCGGCCACATTTTTTGTCTTCCGTGTCTTATCCGCTTCATGAATACGGTGCCCAACGATGACGGCCGCTCACCTCCGGAAAAGAAGCAGAATCGATGGAGAAAATGTCCCATCTGCGATGACACAATCTATCTAAACGAAGTTCGCCCGGTCAGGCTCTATGCCGGTCAAGAGAGTGCTCTCCCCCGGCCAGGCGAGGATGTTGTGCTGCGTCTAATGGCACGCAATGCAAAGAGCACTCTCGCATTACCCAAGGAAGGTGCTGCAGAGGTACTGCGCTCGAGCGATGACATCCCCTGGCACTTTGCCGCCAATGTTCTGGATTATGCAAGGATCATGAAGGGTACTACCGGATATATGGAAGAGCAGTATGACCAAGAAGTGGAGGATATAACCAAGCAGGAGAAAGAAGACGAACTGATGTTTCACGAAGATAACGAGTGGACGCAGAAGGCCATCAGGGCAGTCCAAGCGGCAAAGGAGAAGTTGAAGGAGCTTGATTCTACTCAGACGACGGCACTTGCAACCTCCGCCGCTGCCGGATCCCGGTCTAAAAAGCGTGACGAGGACCTTGATTTCTTTTTCTACTCTGCACCTCCGCATCTTTACCTTTCACCCTTGGATATCAGGATTTTAAAGACCCAATTTGGCTCTTTCTCCGAATTCCCAACCACACTTCTTCCAAGGGTTGAGCACATCTCTACAGGCAACGCCGTCGACGATGTCATGCGGAAACGCGCCAAATACCTGGGTCATCTACCCCGAGGATGTCTCATCAGCTTCCTCGAATGCGACTGGACTGACATCGTTACCCCTGAGGTTCTCGAGACCTTCAAGGAGGAGATCGAGCGCCGGCGTAAGCGAAACAAGGACAAAGTTGCTCAGGAGGAGCGTGAGCGCCTGCAGGCAGAGCGCCTCGAAGCCGCTGCTATCCGTGGTGCCCGGCGTCAGGCGGGCCCGTTAGCGGAGGAAGGGATCATTCGGTATGGCAACGCCGATGCGGACCGCCCCCCGGTGAACATGGATGACTTCATCCCTCTTGGTGCGGAAGCACCAAGTACGACACCACCAAACCCGAGGGCTGGATTTGGGACCCTGTCGGAAATGAGTACTAGCCCGGGTGCACAAAGGACGGTCTGGGGCACGCCGGCTATCCATGGGGATGAGCCGGAATACATGGCGCCCAGGAATCCGGTTGATGATGGCTGGTTGAAGGATGATGATGTTATAGACAGTCTGAGCGCGCAGGATATTGCTTTCCAGATGGAGGCAATGGGACTTGAGAGTGGTGCTGGTAGCAGCAGTGCTGCCGCTGCCGCTGCCGCGGTGGGCGGTGCTAAGGCCGGCGGTGGCGCCAAAGGTGGAAAGAAGAAGAAACAGAAGATCACATTGATGAGCACCGGAGGTAGGAGGGGTCTTTAGGAACATCGGCCTGGAAAGGTTGGCAGATCATCCAAGGCCTGGTTGTCCCTTTGAACATTTGCGCAACAAGGTTATCAAGATATTGGCTTCCGAGATGGGCGTTTGTGGTGTCTTTGAACGAGTTGCCAGTCTCAGCGTTGCATCTGGCTTATACACATCAATCATGGGGTCTGGAACGTGTTCTGATAAACAGATACTCTACGGCAAGTCCAGGGAAGGGGGAAGTGATCCGGGCCAGACCGCAGCACCATGGTTAAGCGGATAATCTGCATTGTTATGGATATGCAGCAGTTTGATACTATGTACTTCCTGGTGCGTATTGAAATGGTTCGCAGTGTGATCGTTGGATCAGCCGTTAACGGGCTGCCTGAAAGTGGTAACAGCTTCTACATAATGTGGAACAACATGGAACCCTTCGCGTTCCCCGTGTTTCTCTTCAAGTGTCTGCGTAAGAGAACCAGACATTGAGAGGACACTCAGGTGCAGATCGCCGATGGAACCGATCATCCGAGAAGCCCGACCTCCTATAGTCAAGGTACATACCACCTCACCGACTATGGCGCATTTCACGTGTCAGCAAGTCTATTCCGCAGACGTTCTTGGTGGCAGGTACAATGAGCGTGAAAGATGCAGCAGCACAGACTTGACCATCAACTGCGAAGTGAGCAACATCATGACATCATCGATTGTGACATCATGCTGCTGTCTCTTCCACGTACACCACGCTCCAAAACAGATCTACCTCTGTCACAGAACACTTGTTAAACATCTCAGTCACCTCCACCTGAGAATACAACTCAGACTCAGAAAGCTCCTGCGTACAGCCAAGAAGCAACGATACTCGACTGACACAGCTAGATACGCTCACTACTCGTACCTATCCATTAAACACAAACCTGCAGCAACCATCCACCATGCCGAAGGGTCAGAAGGTAGGTTTCAACTCCTTGTTCCACGTTCACATTCATCTTCGAGATAACTGTTGTGCCTAAACCATCCTCCTTCCATACAACCCGACTAATGCAGAGTCCTATCCAGGTCACCTCCGAAAACGTCCCTCCCAAGCACGAAGGCCCCGGCCCCGTTCCTCCGGACTCCCTCGCGGCCGAGTCGATCCGCTCCGGCGGTGCCTTCGCCCAAGGCAACCCGTCCG